>VDFB02339642.1:0-121472 GCA_007258455.2 Sequoia sempervirens
AAAGTAGATTTCATGCAAGTACTTAGTGATTGTGGAATGTGGTGCTCAATTTGAACAAGACTTCGCTTGTCCATACCACTAGCGGGCTCGCTGACGGTGGGTTCGCCCTGCGTGGTCAACTGGATTTACTTCTCAAACTTTACTTCAATTGTGATTCACGTGTTTGTATGCATCGTCTTGATGGTACTTGCATGTCGAGTTATAATTTGAACACCTTTCGCCACTCCTCTGAAGATTGCACCGGTTTTGTGGAAGTTGTCCGAAGCGAGGCAAAGCAAGGCTCGATTGAAGCTTGTGAGAATTGATCGCCATGTCCCACGCCTTAGAGTAGATTAGAACTTCTTAGGCCCTACACTCTTTTAAATTTAGTTCATTTCTGGTTAGAATTAGGAAACTTGTGCTCACTTGCCAAATCATCCAAATTACACGAAATCCCTTAATCCACTATCTGTTGTCAGCGGTCGAACAATTGTGTAAGTCTCCTTGAAATACCAGCAAAACACATCGAGCCAACTAAGGGTATTCTATTACATGAAGGAACCTTGGAGTTAAATGTATGATCTATCTCGCAATCTTAGCATGCAGGAAACTTTGTTCAAGAGAGGATAGAGTATCCGTTGGGAAACTTTATTCTGTGTTGGTGCGGTCGCGAAAACCACATCAACAGGAACCATGAACTCTCTCTTCATCCCAGTCTCTTTGCAATAATTGTCAAAATCATTGTATATGTACTCTTAATCATTAGTTGATTCTTTCTCTTGACCACACCATTTTGTTGGGGGTTGTAAGAAACCATGAGCTCTCTCTTTATCCTAGTCTCTTTGCAATAAGTATCAAAATCATTGTAGGTTTACTCTCCTCCATTGTTTGATTTAAGTTTCTTAATCATCTTACCAATGTTGTTCTCCACCAAGGCCTTGATTTCAAACTCCCTTCAATTTAATCTTTCATTTTTGTAAAGTAAATCAAGGATTTTGTGAAGTTTAATCAATGAAAGAGACATAGTAAAGACTAGTTGTTAAGGAGGGTTAAAATATAGGTCTGCATATATTCGAATGGATCAATACAAGGACCTCTCTTAATATCAGCTCACTAGTAGGAAAGGAGGCTCTCCCCTTGCACACTCTAGTATGCTCACCTTTAAACTTTGGCAGCTCATGCTCCATATTCTTCAAGAGGCAGCACACTGTATTGCAAATGGACAAATCGTTTGTACTATAATTCACACAACTTAGTATTATAATGCATCAAAGCTCTATGAGATGTAGAGGCTACAAGAAGCCTAAACAAGCCACCACTAGACTGCCCTTTAGCCAAAACCTAAAAAGGATTCATGGTTACAATCTTCAATGACACATGATTATGATCAAATTCAACTTTACACAAGTCACCAGCAATACTTGAAACAACAAACAAGTTCTTGGAAAATTTGGTGGCATGCAAAACATATTTAAAGTGGAAAACATCACTTGAATGCATCCAAATAAGAATGGCACAACTCAAATCATATGATAAGTGGTGTAGTGAGCTGAATAGCTTCTTGTCATGAGATGTGTTTCTAGATGTTCCACTACCACATACTAATTTTCTCTAGAAGTACTGTAAGATGAAAGGGTCAAAATCATAGGAAAAGTGATTTCAAGTTGATGCGAGTTTATCTATCCCAATCGAAATGTCAGCATTCTCAATAAATTGTTTATTCAGAATAATCCTTTAACCTTCATCCAACCTTTCTTTTATGTTAATTCATAGTCATAATGTTCCTTATTGTTGCATTTCTAACAAATTGCATGACCTTTCTGTTTTTTTTGCCATCAAAATAAAAGGAAGAAGCTTCCTCTCTCTTACCCTATTTTGGCTTGGTCTTTCTACCTTAATTGTCTTGATGAGAGGAAAGTCCCGGGCATCCTCTTCTTTGCTGAATCTTATTCTCTTCATGTTTCTTCTTGGAGAAGGGTGTGCTACAGCTAATTGTAAGAGGATAACTTCTCATAAGCACAGATACCAGTCATAAAGGCTTCCATGCTGGAGACAAGCCATTTGATGCAATGGGTACCAACTCCTCATCTTGTACATCAGAATCAATATTAAATTATTGGTCTTTAACTCGTTAATCTTCTTGAGATAACTAGTTACAATGTTAGATTCACCCTTTTGAACATGGTGCAATGTAGTTTTCAAATTCATTTTTACACCAGACTTTACATACTTTTAGCAGACTTCCCTGTGATGGGATGGACCAAATAGTTTTTCATAGAATCTGAAACAATACTTCTTTCCCTAATAGGCAGCGAGTTGTGGTAATTCTGTAGGGGAAATCCCCCCACAATAACCCAGAGATCTAACTCCTCCATGAGAGTTTGGATCTTGAAATTCTAAGGCATAAAAGTAAAGATTTCTTCTCACTGGTCACATTCCCTAGGAGGATCAACTCATAGACATTTAGGAGAATAGTATTTTAAGAGAGAAATTTTTGTTAGAGTAAAAACCCTTCTTGTTGGGCCAACCAACTTATCAACCTTGTATACCTTTGGGTAATATGTATTGGGATTTGGGTCTTTTTTGGCCAACCGACTTTTGAATATCTTAAGAACAAGTGTAGAAATAGGAGGCTATTCCTCTCAACTATTCACACAGTATTATTCACATTCTAGTCTATTTTTTATACCATTTATTATATTTTGTTGGTGTTTCTTAACACCACTACATGTTTGTATTGTTTCTTTGCTTATGAAGTTATTGTTTATTCAATTATAGACCTTAATCTCTAATCTCACATTTACCAACTTTAGTCCTTCAAAATACCCATAAACTGCGAAACAAATGATTCCTGTAATAATTTCTAGCAATGTGCACTTTATTCTTCATCCAACAGTTGAATTTTTATTTTACATTAGCTCTTACGTGTTAATATAGAAGTAGAACTGTCACCATGGTAATCACTTCACACTTTGGAGTTATCATTACACCTCATATAGTCAATTGGATACTTGACACAAGCAACTAAAGACTTCAATCAATCATCTCACTTCATTTACTTTGACTCGTGACTCACACAATTGAACTAGTCAATCAAACTTAATCATCAAGTAGCTCATAAGCTTTAATCGTTGTTAAAATAAATAAGGAGGAAGCTTATTTATAGACAAATCTACCCATAAAATGTAAGTGGGAATACTTCTAAGGTTGACAATTTTGTTAGATTGGTCTCAAATTGAACAGGTTAGTTAGCTAAGTCAGCTAACACAGTAACTAATCAGTTCTCTTCAAGACTTGCAAGTAAGACAGTTCTAAGACCCAATCTTTCAAGGAAAATATCTAAAACAAAGTTGTAGGGAAAATTGATGGATCATAATGGAAACAAAGGTCATATTGATGATTCAAACACTAAGGAGGCTGATGTCGTTATGGGATTTGGTCATCATTGACGTTTTTGTACCCAATTGAACTAGTCTTGCCAATTCAACTGGAGCCAAAGAAATATTTATGGTACAATAGAAACTTGCAGGATGATTTTTTCTGCAGCTGAAACCATCTCATATTAGATAGAGTAGAAAAATCCTTGGGACTAAGGGGAGTTGAAGCAGTAGGAATCCAAGCATTTCAGGTTATGAAGCTTGTTGGGGTTTTATGCAAAGCGTTCTTGCATAAATAAATGCCTTGGCAGATTGTAAGACAAATGTACTTGTGTAGTTTGCGTGGCTAGTGCCTATGGAATTGGATGCAAGTAGGAGTGTTTGATTGAGCAAATTGCAGAGCTGTTTTGCAGGTGTTAAGAGTATTGTTGTTGCTGCAAAGTGTTCCCAAAGCCCTTGGGGCGAGTCACTTGTAAGTAATTTGTGAAGATGGTGGCTTGGTGAGGCTTACACCACATTCTTCTTGGAGTTTTAGCCTGCATTTGTTTTTCTATAAATCGAATTTTTTGTTGTTGTGCCTATATGGAGGAAATATTTTGAGGGAACCCCACATATGTGACTTCTTGGGGTCATGCCATAGCAAGCCATAGTAGAGTCCTAAAGAGAGATTCAAAGGAGCAGCTAAACCTAGGGCTCTAGGACCACACAATAAGGGACCTCAAGAAGAAAGCTTAGGTTTGAATCTTGTCAAGCCAAGTTAGGCTAGCATGGAAAATGTAAGAAGTTTTTAACTGGTTCACAAGGAATCAAAGTTCACTAGGTGTGTTTAATGACTTCACCATGTCATGCAATCAATGAAGGTCAACCATAGAGGTCTTGATTAACAAGTGACTTGAAGTAACAAAACAATAATAATGACCTATGGATAAGTCAATGGTGCTCTTGGTTCTTTGACTGCACTTGTTCGCTTGGTAGGAAGAATGTGATGATTGGAGACACTCTTGGGAAGCATTTGTTTGTGTGTCAGGGCAGAGGATCAGGCCTCCGTGGTAGCAATGTAATGGGAGTCCTAGGCTCTTCTACAAGCTCCTCAAGTTCAAGGAGAATGGCCAAAGGAGGAGGGAGAATGATTTTGTGGTACACGTACAAAACTATACTGTCAACCTAGTTTGTAGCCATTAAATCATGTTATTTTTGTCATTATCAATGTCACCAATTTATCCTTTTTGCCAAATTGATAAGTTGTTAGGTGCTAGCCTAGATTTTCTACTAACAATGTTTGCAGATTGCTCATGAGAGTGGAATGACAAGCAAATAAGACATGTTTTTGAAGGTTGATAGCCCCAGCATGAAACTGAAGATTTTATAGTGATGAAGGTTTGAATCTGAGAACAAGGTTGGCAAATGGCTAATGACTCCTTTGGTGCTCCATTCAAAAGACACATCAACATAAGGCAAATTTGGGATAAGCCTTAGAGGAACATATTTTTCAATACCAAGGTGAGATTTTGCCTCATTTTCAAAATGGCATAGAGCTTATGGAACTCCATAAAGTGAGAAAGAAATTCTAAGTGAGGATCGGTGCACAATTTGGGTGGCAATGCCATAGGGAAAAAGCTGCCTAAGGGGGCAAAGTTAATCTGAAACCACAACAAGGAGGAAATGCATCTAAATATTAGTGAATTTCACACCTTTTTAGTGGTTGGGCTAGTCTAAAACTGCACCCAAAGTGACAAAAGTCTAACGAAATAATTCCAGCTTCAAGTGAAAACAAACATGATATGAAATCACACTTTTCAAGTAGCTTCAACTTGAGAATTGTGTTAATGAATAAGGATAACAACTAATAAAGTATAGAGCCATTTTAAAGTGGCAAGGCTAGAAGAAAATCGCACCTAAGAGGCAAGTGTCTATGTGATTTACTTTAGCTTCAAAAAAGAATAAGACATGTAAAAGTCACAACTTTCAAGTGGCTTCGCCATGAGAAAATCATGATAGTGAAGTGATGAATGAGCAAGTAAAATGCGGCTAGTATGTAATGTGAAAGGAGATGAAGAAAATCATACTTTTCAAGTGGCAAAGCCACAACAAAACCATGTTTTAAACCTTGGCATGAGCATTAGTGAGATGTGTAGTCAAAGATAGCTTAAAAACCTTAAGAAAGTCATTTCACATGGCATTGCCACCTCATTGTGAGTAAGAAAAGAAAGTTATATCAAAGCATAGCCTGAGGATTTTAAATCAAAAAACACTTAAGAAGATGGTGCCATCTTATCCAGTTGGCTTATATGAGAAATAAAGTAGAGATTAAAACTTTGATGGCCTATTTAAACTTGTTTCCACTCATTCAAAATCACAAAACAATTCTTACTTCTGCTGTGTATGGCAGAAGGTTCCTATTTCTCCTTGATTTTGCAGGTAAATGTCTGATTTTGGCACCAAGGAAGATTACTTGTCAAAGTTGCAGTAATGGTGAAGAAGATTTCAACATACTTACAGCTTATACTTCAAAATACTTACATTTTGTGCTGCTGTCATTCCAATTATCTCTTTTCAAAGTGTTGTTCTGTCAGTTAATTTCAAGGACAACAAGAAGATGACCCTTTCAAGGAAGGAATTGTATGAAGATGTCTTGGAGCCTAAAATACTCTAATCAAACAGCTTATACCATGTTTGGGATACGATGTTGGGTCATACCAATACTCTCAATTTGAAGATGATGTTGGAATATCACATCTTTTTATAGTAATTATAGGCTAGTAATAGCTAATAAATAAATAAAATTTAGTAAAAATTAATGTTAGTTTAGAAATAGAAGTTAAATGTTAGCAAATAATTAAGCTGGGAGTTATTTATCATAGGCAGTTAAATATAGTTGTTGGGTGGTTGGTGCATAGGAAAAATTATATGGCTTTCAGAAATTCCATCGAAGATAACATCACCAACTGCTCAAAAAACATGGAATCTTTGTTTTGAATTTGAGATTATTGTAATGCTTGTCATCAATATTGATTTCAAGAAGCATCGAACTATTAAAACATTTATTTTCAGAACCTTTTTCAATTCATACCCAAAGTAATGGCTAGATTTTAGGAGCACAAAGGGATACCACAGCAAGATTGAGATGATCATGGGTAAGCAAATGACAACTCCAAAATGGCTAGATTTTAGGAGCACAGAAGGATACCACAGCAAGATTGAGATGATCATGGGTAAGCAAACGACAACTCCAAAATGTGAACCCTGGCATATGTTGCTTGTATCTATCCTAAAGTTGATACCCAAGAATGTATTTTATAGGTGGCAATCTTATGTATCTCTATAATGAATTACGTAGTTGATTGCATGATGGAGTGTAAGTTTGCAGTCCAAGAAAATTAATTTCATTTTCACAAGCTGTATAAATTGCTTCATGGCAATTTCATCTCATTTTAGTGTGCATTTCAGACCCTTCCAACATGATTTGAATCTTACTTTTCCAAAATATATGCTCTTTTGGACATGGACTTTTACGTCCTTATCTGGATGAAAAGGATTCTTTGATATAGCATTTCTGTTCCATTTTATGTTGAAGAATGAATTTATTGGAATTCTTAATTATTCAAACTATTCTTGTATTTGCTAACTAGCGGTTGGCACCCAAAAGGAAATTAGTGATCCTTAAATGCAATTAATAACTTGTCTTTAGAAAATATATTTTATTGTTATAATAATTTTGAACTTTGGCCTGCCTTATTTTCTTCTATGCCCTTTAATACAGATTCATGGTAAAGGATTTTTCATCCAATTATTATTCAAATATTATGTATTGGTTAGTAGAAGACTAACACCTAATAGCCACACTTTCCATACTTTCTGCAGCTTTCTGAATATACTGAAGCTAGGGAGATGATTGAGTTTGATGTTGACACAGTTCATGATATGGAGGAGGTGCTGGCTGATTCTTTTGAGAATGATGGAGCTGGGTTTGTTTATGCTAATAGAGGCTCACCTTCACAGTCCCCAATGTCTTACAGGAGCAGTGGTTCAAATATTTTAACTTCACAAGAGCATAGTTTATCTCAACAGGTAGGGCTCTCCCCAAAAATTGATGGGATTGAAGTTGTTGGTGCAAAACAAAAAAAGGGAGGAACTTCTCTTGAAGAAAAACTAGTTGGTGTGAAGGAATATACAGTATACCAAATAAGAGTATGGAGTGGAATACATCAGTGGGAGATCGAAAGAAGATATCGTGATTTTATTCATCTTTATCATCAACTAAAAGGGATGTTTGTTTCTCAAAATGATAGGCAACTGCCCTCTCCCTGGGAAAATGTTGAAATAGAGTCTCGTAAAATATTTGGAATTGCCCCAAATCTGGTGGAAGAAAGAAGTTCACTTATTCAAGAATGTTTATGGTCCCTGATTAAAGGGGGATCTCCATTTGATACAGCAGCACCTCTGCTTCATTTTCTACTACCAGAAAAAGGTTCCAATGATCCTTCTTTGGAAGCTAAGGAATCTGTATATATGCAACACATTTCTGGGGAGAAAGCATCTAGCTTTCAGTTCCGAATGTTTGACTTCTTATCACCTATGTCATATTCTGGAAAGGTTGTGGGGGAAGACAAACAGAGAGACACAGAACCAAAATCATCATTTGGGAAGACTATAAGGCTTATTGTGCAAATTCATCCTTCCAAGCCTTTGAAACAATTACTAGAAGCTCAACACTACTTATGTGGAGGGTGTTACAAGAACTTTGATTTACCATATGGCTTGATCCAAGGATTTGTGCAGAATTTTGTCTTGGGGAAGCCTCGACTTTGTGAATATACTGGTCAATTATTTTGCACTTCCTGCCATTCAAATGAAACTGCAGTGCTGCCAGCTCGAGTTTTGCAACTCTGGGATTTTACTCCATGTCCGGTTTCTCAGTTAGCCAAAACATATCTTGACTCTATTTATGATCAGGTGACTTAAACCTTTTGGATTTAATTAATTATAAAGTGGTATAAAATATTGAGTAGAAAGTTGTGCTCATAATATAGCATTAGAGTTATTGATGTTGAGGCACAATCAGTTTTTAATCCTAGAGTTCTTATATTATTCTCTTTTCCAAATTTCAATTTCTTTCTCTATTATGAACTTTACAGTACCATTTCCTCACTTTATCACTGTCGATACATGTATGTGTGAATATATATGTATATATATGCATTTATATTTTTGTGTTTCATGTATTTTAAAGGGTAAATATATTTTACCTTTCAAACAAAGACAGTCATTTTCTGGTTTGTCTATTGTAACTTCATATCAAAACACTAAATCCCATACTTCTACTTTCCTTGCCTATATTTATGTATAAACTTGTTTGCCTCTCTATAAGTCTTTATGGAGCAAGTAAACTTTTTCACCAAGGGCCACTTGCCTGATCATCTATATTGGTTGTCACCAGTCTATCCACATGGATCATTAAATATCAAAAGTACCCCTCCTCAAGGGCATGTTATCGCGGAATCTAGCAGCGCTCGTTCCACGGATAACCCCCCTACGAAACTTGTCCGTTTCCTAGGATTCGTGAAGTTCAAGTACGCACAACGGGGTGATTTTCGAGTCACCTCGAAGTGCGTTCCCAAGTCTCGAATAGTCAATTCGAGCATTCCACCTTGTTCTCCTCGCAAAGACCTTCGAAACGAGATCTTTCGCGACTTTTCACTGTTAATACTTTGCAAATTACGGAACATGCAGTAGCACTCAAAAAGTGCGCCCCTGCAGGGAAAATCCAAAATTTGGCTAAGTCTGGAAATGCAAGGGCGCTAAAATTTAGCGCCCCTGCATGAAGTGACTTTTTCCAAAAATGTAATAGCTCTAAATTTTAGCGCCATTACACTTTTTCCTGACACTTAAACTTTTTCTGGCCCTGGCGCGTTTCTTCATCTTTTTCGCGTTTTTCGTCAATTGTGCCACTTTTCGTGCCTAAATTTATTGCTCGACTTGAGTTAGGTTTTTGATTTTTCTTTTCACTTAAAAGTGTCTTTGTTCGCCATTTTCATTATTTATGGTCTTTGTTCTTCTTTTCTTCTTGTTGGGCGAGTTCTTCTCAAGCTGCAATCACGTGTTTTGGAAATTCAAAGTTCTTCTCTAGCATTTTTCGCGTTTCATCTTTGTAAGTTGTTACCCTTGCTTTCTCTTTATTCTCCAATTTCAATTGCAACTCTATGCAGACAAACACTTTGCAAACCCCGAGCACCGTTTTCATTCACCATTACATCCGTTTTCCAAAACCATGTTTCAGATGCAGAGGCGCTGAAAAAGTGCGCCCTTGCATTTTGATATTTTTTTTCTAACACTGAGATGCAGGAGCGCTATTTTTTAGCGCCCCTACATCAAAGTCTGGATTCCCAAAAATGCAGAAGCGCTAAATTTTAGTGCCCTGACATGCTGAATATGTAAAAAATTTCCTAACACTGAAAGATGTAAGGGCGCCAAAATTTAGCGCCCTTGCATCAAAAGTGAAATTTCCAGAATGTAAGGGCGCTGAATTTTGGCGCCCTTACATTTTTTCCAATTTTCTATAATCTTTTCCAGTTGAACTTCAAACTTGCTTGATTTACTCCTGAACTTCTTTCCCTCCATTTTGTGCATCGTTTTGCGTGCCTCGCCATCTGCTCCACGCTTTCCCATCATTGTTGCTCGCTTCACGCTTCCCAATGCTACTTTTTCTGCTAACGCTTGTTGATTCACCATCCTTGCAGTTTCTCTCTAGATCTCGTCAAGTGATTCCGAAGGTGATGTCCTTTGATCGTGGTTCTTCCAAATAAAAAGTTCACGCAGGAGACCAGGAAGAAGTATGAAGACTCCGCGCCCAAGCAAAGAAACATGAAGAAGCTTCCTGTTCTCCAGTGTTAGAAATTTCCGGTGCATCCCATTATGCATCTTGTAAATATTTCTCGACATTTTCGAATGTCATTTTGTAAATTGTAATTACACCAAGATCAAAGATGTAATATTTTGAAAACAAATTACACTTTGAATTTGGTCAAAGTTAGGTGAGATCTCCTAAAATCGCTCACCTAACTCTCCCTGATTTTCTCAATCTCTTTCCTTCTTTTGCTCATCCCTCTTTCTATATAATGTGAGGGATTTTCATTGTAATATTATCTTTTAGCCTTTTGCAACGAAGTGCTGCCCTTTTGTAAGCAAACTTGTGAAACTTTGCGTTCATACTTTGTGAATGAGATTCAATCAATAAAGAAAAGGATTGCAAGCCAGACTTTGCGTTGGATTCGATACTTTTGTAAGTTGATTTGATTTGGTAGTGATTAGTTCGAGGAATCTGAAAGACTCTAAGTGGTTGATGTAAACTTTGTGTTACATCTATTATTTAGATTGCATTGTTATTTTGTTTATCATTGGTTGAGTGATCTATAAGACTTTGCGCTTATAATCATTCATGCTCTTGCATGTTCTTGTCGAAGGATCTACAAGACTTTGTGCTTGTAATCATTCGTGCTAATGTGATACTCTTGTTGGATGATCTACAAGACTTTGTGCTTGTAATCATTCATGCTTCGAAGAATTGTTGCGTCTAAGAAGACTTTGTGCTTCTAACGTATGTGCGTCTACAAAGATCCAACAATGATAAAGCTACGGAACGACTTTGTGCCTTCGTGAGCTTTCCCTTTTTAATTTATTTGTTTGTTGTTAATTACTTCGGTATCTCTACGGCTTCGCTTTGTGAGATAGAGATATTGGCATTACTGCTGGTTGCTAGTTTTAAGTTATCAAGAATTCGGAACTTCCAACACGTGAAACATTGTAAACATCTTCTCTGAAAAAAGAGAGAAGGATGAATGTAACACACCCCCCCCACTCCGTGAATTTCGTGTACATTGTGTAATTACTTTTTGTGATTTACTTTTGTTTCTCTTAGCAGTAAGAAGGGCGCCTCCCCTTTCCGAGAGGAGAGATTCATATCTCACATAGCTGTGGCTGAAGTCCAAGTTGTGTAATCTGTCGAGAGTTGATTACATAATTTTCACCCAACAGTTTTTTGGCGACTCCGCTGGGGACACGATACGCATTCTAAAGCCTCATGCTTTCGTTTGAAGTATACCTGTGTCCTTTTCTATTGTAATTTATTTTCTTGTAAGTTTTTCAAGATTTCACCAAGGACATGTAAATGGCTGCTCAAGGTCCTTGGGGAAATGCTTTTGGTCCGTTGAGCCTAGTTCTACCCCTACATGCTCTTCCTGAAGGCTCACGGAAGAACTTTCCCAAGTTTTTTGGTGATGGACAACATCCTGACGAGCACGTTGCTGCTTTCTACATTGCTTGTGGAGTTCATGGTGTTGAATACGAAGATGTATCTGTAAGGCTGTTTGTGGAGACTCTCCAAGGCGTTGCTGCAGATTGGTTTTATCATTTGGCGCCAAGTACCATCACAAACTGGGCAACTCTCATAGCCAAGTTTGAAGAAAGGTTCAAGCCTCCTGAAGATGCTCATGCTTTGTTGGCTCAGCTCACCCAGTTGAAGAAGGAATCTCACATGCCCATGCGCGAGTTCATTGCTCACTTCAACAAGTTGACACGAAGAATTCCAACTGTTGCTCAACCTACAGCTGAGAACTTGAAATGTTTCTTTGTAAATGCTCAAGTGCCTGAGGTTGGTTTCCTATTGAGAAGAGCACCTCCAGCTACTCTTGCAGTTGTGCAGACCTTGGCGACAAAAATTGAAGATGATCTCATTCTTGCTGGGCAAATAAAAATTGACTCAGATGAATCTGAAGAAAGCTCTTCTTTGGAGTTATTTTCTTCCATCACAAGGAGGGATCCTATGGTGCAAAGGTTGGCAAATGAGCTATTTGACCTCAAAAAGCAGTTAGCTCAAGGCATGTTTTCTGTGCCTTGCAAGGACGTACCAAGGAGGTCAATTTCAAATACTGCTCATAATTTTGCTGTTGGTAATCAACACAAGTTATCTTCACCTCCAAAGAGGCTTGCTCTTGAGGTACCATTAGTAAAAGGAGCAGTGAAGCATCCTGACTCCGATCCAAGTGATCTCGCTGTTCTCTTCCGAGAAAAGGAAGTAGACATAGCTGGCGACTCCCAATTCTGGTTTATGCAGTCTCAGAAAGCCATTGATGAAGAGCAAAATGATGAAAGTCATTTTGTTGAAGTTCAAGTGAATGAAAATAATCTTTTCTTGAGATCTGAAAAGATGGACATGCATGCAGGTTTCAGTCAAGTTGAAAAGAATGCATCTGTGTCACGTGAGGACCTTCTTATAAATAATTCAGATTTTCCCAAGTCTGAGGATGGTGAACATCATATTGAGGTATGCAATGCAATCATATCTTCATTTGATCACATGAAGGAGATCATCCCAATCAGCATGAGGTTGCCATGGTTGATGAATCAGTTGTTGAGGTAGCAACTGGCAAGAAGCATTCAATCTTTGATCGATCAAGGGAATGTCCCATAAGACATCTTGCTTGGTTGGAGGCCAGTGGGAAGACAGAGGTTCCACTTGCACCTGAGCGTGAAGATAAACTTGAGGATGCAGCTAAAGATATATTTGTAGATGCACAGGAGCAGCCTGCATTCAATGATTTATTTTGGAGCAGCAATATATGCATAATATTTTCAAAGGTAGCTGAACCTGTTCATCTCCTTCCAGAAGCAATGCCTCAACTTCATCTACATGCAGCTGCTAATGATCATGGAAGGCCTTGCAAGCTGTTGAAGAAAGGCAGCTATTTTGTTGAACCTGTGAATGGTTTCATTTGAGAAGATTTCATTGATGGCTAGTTTTAATTAGGTAGGTTTTTCCCTTTTCAATAAGTGCATTTGCATAAGTTTGCGTCTTGTTTTCGTAAATTTGTTTTTCGTCGTTGTCACCTGACTCCAAGCCCAATGGATAAAGGCACTTGAATTCTGGAGTTCTTCTCCCTTCATTCGTTTCAAAGAACGGTTGAAGGAAGATCCCCAACAGGAGCCAGCTGTTATCACGGAATCTAGCAGCGCTCGTTCCACGGATAACCCCCCTACGAAACTTGTCCGTTTCCTAGGATTCGTGAAGTTCAAGTACGCATAACGAAGTGATTTTCAAGCCACCTCGAAGTGCGTTCCCAAGTCTCGAATAGTCAATTCGAGCATTCCACCTTGTTCTCCTCGCAAAGACCTTCGAAACGAGATCTTTCGCGACTTTTCACTGTTAATACTTTGCAAATTACGGAACATGCAGTAGCACTCAAAAAGTGCGCCCCTGCAAGGAAAATCCAAAATTTGGCTAAGTCTGGAAATGCAAGGGCGCTAAAATTTAGCGCCCCTGCATGAAGTGACTTTTTCCAAAAATGTAATAGCTCTAAATTTTAGCGCCATTACACTTTTTCCTGACACTTAAACTTTTTCTGGCCCTGGCGCGTTTCTTCATCTTTTTCGCGTTTTTCGTCAATCGTGCCACTTTTCGTGCCTAAATTTATTGCTCGACTTGAGTTAGGTTTTTGATTTTCCTTTTCACTTAAAAGTGTCTTTGTTCGCCATTTTCATTGTTTATGGTCTTTGTTCTTCTTTTCTTCTTGTTGGGCGAGTTCTTCTCAAGCTGCAATCACGTGTTTTGGAAATTCAAAGTTCTTCTCTAGCATTTTTCGCGTTTCATCTTTGTAAGTTGTTACCCTTGCTTTCTCTTTATTCTCCAATTTCAATTGCAACTCTATGCAGACAAACACTTTGCAAACCCCGAGCGCCGTTTTCATTCACCATTACATCCGTTTTCCAAAACCATGTTTCAGATGCAGAGGCGCTGAAAAAGTGCGCCCTTGCATTTTGATATATTTTTCTAACACTGAGATGCAGGAGCGCTATTTTTTAGCGCCCCTACATCAAAGTCTGGATTCCCAAAAATGCAGAAGCGCTAAATTTTAGCGCCCTGACATGCTGAATATGTAAAAATTTTCCTAACACTGAAAGATGTAAGGGCGCCAAAATTTAGCGCCCTTGCATCAAAAGTGAAATTTCCAGAATGTAAGGGCGCTGAATTTTGGCGCCCTTACACTTTTTCCAATTTTCTATAATCTTTTCCAGTTGAACTTCAAACTTGCTTGATTTACTCCTGAACTTCTTTCCCTCCATTTTGTGCATCGTTTTGCGTGCCTTGTCATCTGCTCCACGCTTTCCCATCATTGTTGCTCGCTTCACGCTTCCCAATGCTACTTTTTCTGCTAACGCTTGTTGATTCACCATCCTTGCAGTTTCTCTCTAGATCTCGTCAAGTGATTCCGAAGGTGATGTCCTTTGATCGTGGTTCTTCCAAATAAAAAGTTCACGCAGGAGACCAGGAAGAAGTATGAAGACTCCGCGCCCAAGCAAAGAAACATGAAGAAGCTTCCTGTTCTCCAGTGTTAGAAATTTCCGGTGCATCCCATTATGCATCTTGTAAATATTTCTCGACATTTTCGAATGTCATTTTGTAAATTGTAATTACACCAAGATCAAAGATGTAATATTTTGAAAACAAATTACACTTTGAATTTGGTCAAAGTTAGGTGAGATCTCCTAAAATCGCTCACCTAACTCTCCCTGATTTTCTCAATCTCTTTCCTTCTTTTGCTCATCCCTCTTTCTATATAATGTGAGGGATTTTCATTGTAATATTATCTTTTAGCCTTTTGCAACGAAGTGCTGCCCTTTTGTAAGCAAACTTGTGAAACTTTGCGTTCATATTTTGTGAATGAGATTCAATCAATAAAGAAAAGGATTGCAAGCCAGACTTTGCGTTGGATTCGAATACTTTTGTAAGTTGATTTGATTTGGTAGTGATTAGTTCGAGGAATCTGAAAGACTCTAAGTGGTTGATGTAAACTTTGCGTTACATCTATTATTTAGATTGCATTGTTATTTTGTTTATCATTGGTTGAGTGATCTATAAGACTTTGCGCTTATAATCATTCATGCTCTTGCATGTTCTTGTCGAAGGATCTACAAGACTTTGTGCTTTGTAATCGTTCGTGCTATTGATACTCTTGTTGGATGATCTACAAGACTTTGTGCTTGTAATCATTCATGCTCGAAGAATTGTTGCGTCTAAGAAGACTTTGTGCTTCTAACGTAGCAAACGGTACGTCTACAAAGATCCAACAATGATAAAGCTACGGAACGACTTTGTGCCTTCGTGAGCTTTCCCTTTTTAATTTATTTGTTTGTTGTTAATTACTTCTGGTATCTCTATGCTTCGCTTTGACGAGATAGAGATATTGGCATTACTGCTGGTTGCTAGTTTTAAGTTATCAAGAATTCGGAACTTCCAACACGTGAAGCATTGTAAACATCTTCTCTGAAAAAAGAGAGAAGGATGAATGTAACACACCCCCCCCACTCCGTGAATTTCGTGTACATTGTGTAATTACTTTTTTGTTATTTACTATTGTTTCTCTTAGCAGTAAGAAGGGCGCCTCCCCTTTCCGAGAGGAGAGATTCATATCTCACATAGCTGTGGCTGAAGTCCAAGTTGTGTAATCTGTCGAGAGTTGATTACATAATTTTCACCCAACAGGGCATAAACTTTCTTTGCTGGCCAAACATTATAGCATATAAATCCAGAGCAGTCTCTGTGTTTGCACAGAGATGTATTTATTCATAAGGCCATAAGATAGCTCCATCTTGAAGCATTTAAGGCTACATTTTTTCAGTCTTACAAAGGAAAAAAAAAACAGGATGGTTCTAGATATCCACATACAATTAATTCTTAAGATTTTTCATTATTTGAAAATTCTGGTTATGGTGATTCATTATAAAATGCTGATGGTCAAAATTTTATCCTTGTGGATTCAACACAAGTTTTACCATATTTCACGAGAGATCATAATTATTTTGATGCTACTGTAATGGATAAATGTATGGATCTCAAATAATTATAATTCAGCTACATGTCAACCAATTGAAGAACGATATTACAGGAACTTATGAGTCTTCTATAATTTTTGTATGGTGTCTTGTGGGAATATCATATAGCGTTTAGTTGCATATTATCCCTATTACAAGGGGTTAGGGAATATACTTTCTGATATTGAGAAAACATATAGTTACCTGGAAACCCAATTATAGGAACATGGACCATGTCTCTGCACCTGTATCCACAGTCTCTGGTCACTACATCTGTATATAATATAACCATGTCTTTATTCATTCGCTTGCATACCCTAATTTGATTGGTGTCTTTATCCCCATACCATTACCTGTACCCCTACACCTCCAGGTAACTTGATTATTAAAACACATAACAATAAGAAATTTGCATTTAGTATTTTCTTACAGTTGAGTTGTTTCAGACTTCCAGTAACTATCAAATACTAGATAAAGTAGTTTTCATTAAATTTGAGTAAATGATAAATCACATAGGTTGGCTACTTTGTTTAAGTGTTGATATGTATTGCAAATCACAAAAATAACAAATTACATTATTATTAGGGATTGAAGTTCTGATATATTAATGTTGACTACTGAAAGGTTAGACGTATTGAAGTGACAGATAATGTGCCGATTTTCTTGAGACAAATCGGATCAGATTTTCTTATGAGCATGCAGATGATGGTGTTACATGCCTAGTTTTACTCATAATGAAGAACCTTTCCATAGGAGAAAGGGAGAAATCACCTAAGACTGCATTAGGATTGTGAGATATAATTAATTATTGTGGACAAGAAACTCAAATATAAGTAAATGGAGCCAATATGTATCATAAATAAGAGGCTGAGAAACTAACAGGACAGGGTGGGAACATAGGTGGTGGGTATTAAGCCTAGTGTGGACCTATGAGATGGTCACCTTTGTATGTGGTTTTATTTTGACTTCCACATTTGAACCAAGTTTTTTGCAATTAAAAATAAGAAAAGAGCAACTATGAGTCGAAATGCAAACTGAGAAGCTACTAAGAGGGGTTCTGACCTAATGGGGACCTTTCTGAAGGCCTCTTTACTTGGTCCTATATATACTTAATGGAGTTATCCACACTCCCAAGTCTTAATCAAGTTATTTAAGTCTTAAAGATAAGAACAGAGTTGATTCCTTTTGCAGACTTGGCTGGGTAAGAGTCTTAAGACTCAGAGTATTCAATACTAGATTTGCAGTGGGCATGTGATGTGTTATGTAACACATATAAGACTGCAGAGTGAGAAAAGCCATCTTTTTAATCTTAGATTAGTGTAGAATGAGTGGTTGTTTCCTGTAGCAGGCATTTTTACTGAAAAGGGCAATTGTCATCCTCCCAACCTTGGATTTTTGCAGGAAACTGTCAGATTTATAGCCATTGAAAATACTGTTTCTGTAGTAATAGTTTATAGTTTATTATTTTAAGCCTTTGCAAAGCTTAATTTTGAATTCTTTGAGTTCTACTCTTCAGCTTGCTGTGTCCAAGTCAAGCTTGGGTCTCATGTCATGGCCTTAATTCTAATTAAGAAAGTACAGAAGCTATAATTACTCCTGATAACTCATTTTATTTTTTATAATCAAAAGTTGTATAAGCACAGGAGTTCATGAAGTTAAAGAGTGGGGCTGGAAGATATTTCTGACCCTAAATGCTGTCAAAGAGGGCAATTTTGTCCTTAAAAGTTGTGCTGGAGTCTAAGGGACAGTTTCTTGCTGAAAGGACTTCTATTTTTGGAGAGATGCAACAGATAACTAAATTAATTAAAAATCCCTTTGATATCATCATGGCAATTGACCTTGCTTATACATTAATGCCTCTCCCTTGGTAGCTCCTTGTCAGCAATCTGAATTGCTGTTTTTACCTGAATTATCATTTTCCAGAATCTTTTTTATTATAGCAAGATGATTTCATCATCCATTGGTTGTAGAGACATTAAATGCCTTTAGCCTTTCCATAAAGTTATGAGTTGGCTATATGCAATGTTCTTAATGCACTTTTTGTTGTATTGCTTTAAAATAATTTTTCTACTGATTGAGTACACCTACATACATGAGAGCTGTGTAACTATCATATTTAAGAGCTTTGTAATACAAGTGACAGAGAACTGCTTTTATTAAGTGATACAGTCATTACTTCTCTGGTGTTCTTTGAATGAGATGATACATTTCTTGTTTATTTTCAAAGGAGTATCATTGAATTTCAATACCAAGAAAGGTCAATTGCGAAAGAATAATGATTTTTAGAAAACATGTATTAAGGACCTTCATTTGAGGTTCCATTTTGATATTTACTATATACTTCATTTTGGTTGAGTGAGTGCATACTTGTCTTTCCTTTCAAACTTTGTAATTTTCTCAATTAATTCAACTCACTCACTCTCTCCAATTCCCATGCAAGCTTGACAACCAAACAAAAGCCTGGTCCTTTGGGGGTTCTTCAAGGACATGGTTGGACCTTTTGTCCTTGTTTAGTGAAGATAGTTTTGTTTGTCTATTTGTAATGTACCAAAATCAATTTTCTTTAATTTTTGCAAATGCTAGCATGAAATTTAGAACCCACACACTTGCTAATCATCCAGATCCCAGTGCGATCAAAGTGAGAGCATATAGTGATCGGGACACTAACTTACTAGCGACAAGCCACACAATTCTACAATAAATATAATATGGAAAATTTAAACAATTAAACATGTATTGCCAGCAGTGCATTCAGACTTACAAATTAATCTAATCTGGCAGTGAACTGCACAGATGATTACAATTTTGAATGATAAGCAATGATATGCCCTTCTAAGTCAAATCTAGGAATTTGGGCAAGCAGTTGTCCAACAATTTGAAAGTAGACATTTCATCAAATAGTTGGAAAGAAAACTGAAAACACATAAAATAATTACCCAGAATGATGCATAATCTCTTAAGAACAATCAATAGTTGAAACTATCAAAACTGCCAATAATTATTGAACCAATGCATGTAAATCGGATCTGAAAATGGTGCGGTCTATGAACAAATTGCAGGTTTGAATGAAACCAGTCCACCCAAACTGAACTCAGCAGGAGTAAGCAGCTATGAATAATAGTGGTACGACTCCTTGAAATATGCAATTTTGATATTTTCCAATTTGCACAAACTGTCTGTAGATACAAATAATTATTTCCTTCAAATCAGCTTCAGTTTCTTTCTAGGAGAATTATGGTTGGTCAAAGATACAATAGTATTGCTTCCAAAGTTAAGTTCCATCGGATGGTCAGCATAATATTCAAATAAATGTCAACCCAAAACATTCAACAGCAGCAATAGATATTTATGCTTTCCTTATGCTTTGGTAGCTTCTTCCATAACGTGGGCTCCACTCCATAAGCTACAATTGGTAGCAATAAATTATATTATTTACTTCCTTAAGGTTGCAGCATATTGTATGCACAAAATACACACGATTTTCTCCTTCAAAACTGCAATCAACCTGAAGCTTCTATCACCTTAGAAAATGATGATGCTAAAGTCCACTCATCATAAACAAACTGTTGGTTGACTATTGTAAGAGAATGTTTCCCAGACGGGAGTCAGCAGTCCTCAATCACAGCAATCTTTTCGTAGGAAACACTCCTATTTGCCGGTCCCACAAGTTTCCATTGGGCTTATCCCTTTTATTTAATCACTTCCCTGTTATTTATGGCAGCTCCTTTCAAGGCAGCAACTTCAAGGAAGATGATATTAGCCTTTAAACAAGTTGTGGTCCAATATATATTAGGTACAACGACCAAGGTAAAATTAACAATACTAAGTTAGACGTAAACCATACCATTCTCTATGGCAGCTCCAAATTAACAATCGACAAATAATAATGCAGCTGCTTTTAACAAAAGAAATGACTAAAATAATATCTAATATGGCCAGCAAGGCATGGCAAATAGTACGGCCAAAATATATGTCAATATTAACCTCCACTTTATGCATTAAAATTATCTGGAATCCACAATTGATGAATATTCAAATTTCAAGCTCACTGAAAAATGCCAAACTAGAATGTTTTCAGAAAAATCCCAAACAACCCAAAATATTGGAAACTAGAAAATCACAAACCGACCGAAATTCATAAATCTTTTGATCTTTGGCACAATCTTTGAGACCTTCAATATGCTCCTGAGCTGATTTTTCCACACAATTACAATCTCTATATGGAATTTCCTTTAACAGATATGAAGGCTTTCGTCCCCAAATCCAATCCAAAAACCAAGAGGGTTTTCATCCTCTAATTTCATTACCAAGAGGGTTTTGTCTTCTTACCAAAAGGTGAAAATAGATGCTCAATCTTCAAGAAAGGGAGTTTTTCCAACAAAGTACAAACAATGGATTATTTTCCACAAGCTTAGCTCCTTTTATAATCCTATGTTTGATATTTTTAGCCCTCCAAAAGAATTTTCTTATTCTTTTTATTTTAATATTTCAATTTTCCCCTTGGCCTAGAGACACCAAATTAGGCCCTTTTTTAAAAATATTTTATAATCACTTTTAGGTTATAATTTAATTATAAAATTAAAGTTACTTTTTGAGCAACTAGCATTAAATTATTAAATTATTTCCTTAGTTTGAAAAAGGGGACATAACATTATTTCAATTAGAAAAAGAAAGGCTTGCCTGCTAAATTTGTTGGGTGTCATGTCCCCAATTTGATTTGAAATTCAAATTTTGCAAGGGCAGGAAGAAGTGTTTTTGAACACTAGTTTTCATATTTTAATTAAATATAATAATAATATTTTAAATAAATAAAATAAGAATTCTTTTTGGTCGGCCTAGTTTGGAGGAGGAAAAAAAAGGGAATAAAAAAAGAAATTAATTAAGGGAAAGTGGTCATCCCCCTTTTGAGGCCTTAATGTGTCTTTAAAAGATAAAAATAAATATCTCAAGCTGGTTGGCCTAGGTGTGGGAGGAGTCTTGAAGTTCAATTCCATAGTTCAAGCAATTATTTCCAGCAGACTTCTCCTTAGGAGCAGATTTGGATTATGCATTGGGACAAAAACCCTATTGCATATTAGGGGAGTTGGACGAAAACCTAGCTCACCTTGTGGAGGATTCATGATAGAATCCTACTTAGACTTCAATTAGAGATCTTTGGAGGTTTGGAGCTGATTTGCATATTCAGATTTTTGGATCAGATTAGAGCAGCAGGCTTGGGGTGGTATTTTGTATTCATTTTGCATTAGGGCATCACCCTAACTTGGAGCACCACCTTTGAGAAGGGCGATTTGGCTTTTGGAGGTGATTTCATCATTGTTTAGGGTTTCTAAACCCTAACCCTAGCAGCAGCCCAAGAACCATCATTGTAGAGGGTTTGTGAAGCATCATTCTACATCATTTTGGTATGTACAAACCTACTATAAGGTCTGATTTGTAATTGGTAGGATTCTGGGATGTAATTGGGCATGTTTGAGCCTATTCAGAAGTTCTGATTTGTAGCAGCAGACTGATTAATTCAGAAGTCAGATTTGTCCCTATTTTTGTTTGCATTTGGATGTCATAAATTGTTGAATGAGTTCATATTTGAAGATATTATTATGAGAGTTTATTGTCTTTATTATTTAAGCATATTAGATGCATATATGTTCGCTGTTTTTATTTGTTTGAAAGCAGAAAATCAGATCAGAATTCTAAGGTTTTAGCATAAAACAAAAGTGCAGAAAATTAGGGCAGAATTCTTAAAATAAAAATCAGTATTTTAGGGCAGATCCTATTAGGGATTTTACAGTGGTATCAAAACAACAATCCTGCCAGCCTACGGGTTTGATTTTGAGAATGTAGATCTACAACGGACACACGAATGAAAGGGATCCTTGGAGAAAGAAAATAGGTTGGTGACCTAAATTTTTTACCCATGGAATAAGACATAGATCCTATCCAAAAGCTATTGTTAAAATATAGGAGGATCAAGAAAGGTACCCATTTGAAGCCACCAAAACCTTTGATCAATAGCAAGGAATGTCTAAAGAAATCAAATCTCTACTTTCTTTTGATGGTTATCTGGGATGCCTTGAATGTAGAAACCCAAATAAAAAAGGACTTTATGACTACATAAGATGAAAAGGAAAGAAGAGGAAGATTCAAAAATTGCTAAGGAGGAGGTCAAGGAACAAGACCCAAAGAAATCAGTTCTGTTGGAGCGAAGTCTGAATCAAAATCAGAATCACTACAAGTTACCATTGAAGAAAGGATAGAAAAGAAAGAGGAATCACTTGCTTGTGACTTGCAGTTAACAAGTGATCATGGGAAGGACAAAAATCAGTTAATATGCAGCCCTAAATAAGACATGTTCAAGAGTTCATTTCAGCCTTATGAGAACAAGGACAAAGGAGATTCGCCTATTGAAGCTACAAATTAAGAGCGCATGAAGATTGAAGAGATACCGCCATGGAGATTGTCAAACCAGCCATGTTAGGTCAGCTACATGAAGGTATGGATTCTTGTGATGTTTCATTATTTGAGCCTAGCATTGCTTCATCACCTTTACATCATTTTGGCAAGGAATCAAATTGTGGTTTGGGTGTCCTTAAGTTGGATGTTGCCCATACATATGTGAGCAATTCAGAAATTTCAGTATGTAGTGGACAAAGTGAATTGGATAAGATTGATTTAACATTGCAAGATATAGAGGATCACTTGGTGGTAAAGGAAGTTATAGCTGTGCATACTCTTTCTAGACCAGCCAATGCAGAAGATCATGATGTAGAAGGCTCTACTCATTATTTTGATGTGATGAAGCATGATGATGACCTAGTTTCCACACATGGATGTAATGAAGAAGAGGCCATGAGGGAAGCTGATTTGGAGGTGCACATTTATGAAGATCAAACAAAATTTTTGCATGGGTTTCACAAGTCACATCACTTGGAAGGACCATTGAAGGTAAATGAAGGTAAGATTGTGGCAGCCCTAGCTCATTTTGATCATGTTCATAAGATGATGGTAGGTTCGTGTTGGAAGGCTCTAGGGAATCATGCAGATTTTGGAGGAGGTATATCTCTTGATGATTTGCACAAACTCAAGGAGGCTTTGGTGGTAGTGAAGTCAAACTACCTACACTTACTTGCCGACAGAGATCATCTCCTCACACTTGGTGAGATATATTCAGATGCTTTAAGAAGAAAAAAAGAGGAGGGGGACAAGCTCACCCTTGAGCTTGAGAATGCAATGGATTCCTTGAGGAGCACTCAAAGGGATCTTCAAGAATCATAAGATCATGAGGATAAGCTTTGTTGGAAGATGACAAAGGGTGGAGACATGGAGGAAGGACATAGATGATCCCATGATGAAGTCATGAAGGTAAAGGAGATCTATACACGTGAAGATTTAGTTTCCAGACATAGGACAAAAGCTATGGCACATGACATACTTGATTTTCCATTGAAGACATCCCTTGGACCTGCACTAACGAATGGGCACCCATTCATGGAAGAAGAAGAGGTAAAGACTGAATTTCTGATGTGTAATAGTAGTCCCCTACCTTCACAATATCATGACATGCCAGCCAAAGGGGTGGAGGTCCGATTCAGATTGGAGTCAAGTAATTTTCAGTTAGAGCCCCCTTTTGGATCTGCACTTGTAGGAGGACATGAAACCAAGGAAGAGGACGTGATTGAGGAACTAGAGGATGGCATGATAAGGTATGACAACAAGTCTGATTTTTTGATTCATGACAGCAGTCCTGTTCCTTCATTCATAACAGCCACTGCACATGAAGAGAATGAGGTAGAAGAATCTTACAAGATTGCCACTCGTGATTTGGGTGTGGAGCATAAGAAAGGTATTGAATTTTCAAGCCACAAGAAGTTTGAATTTGTTCATCATACCTTGGAGGATGTCAAAGGAACTCAAGGCTTGTGTGACGGTTGGCTACAAAGAGCAAAGGAAGCTAAGTTGCTGGCTGCCCAAGCAAGAAAACACCTATAGGAGGTCGATGAATGTCATGCCCCCGAAATAGCAACACTAAAATCCCAAGCGTTGAAATGCAAATAAATAAATAAAGTAAATAACAATATAAATATCAAAATATTATTATTATTACAATCATACTATATATATATATATATATATATATATATAGTAAGGAGGTATTACCCAGCGATTCACAAAATGGCTTAAAGAAAGTTAGTGATTAGTCAAGGCACTAATTAATATAGGCCAGCGCTGGGTTCTTAAGGAACATGTCTTTTGGTGGAAGCAATACAATGAAAAGGTGTGACCTTTAGCCCCATCATGGGTATAAGATGAAAGACATTTCAAAGACAAAGGGATCGTGAAGGAATCAGGAAAAGAAGAAAGATAAATAAGAAATATATTTCTGAGTATTGCAGCAGATATAATCATCAACTGAGAAGAAGGTCAAGTCTTATATAGATACGATCTGCAGTCAGTAAAACAACAACAATCTGATATTGGAAGCAGTTGAATAGAGTACGAGCGGAACAAGAGATAATCATGGAGAGGAGAGTCGAATAGAAATCTGAATAAGGAACAGCAAAGATATTCGTAAGAAATCAGAATAAGAGAACAGGGAATGGAATGTAATCAGATTTAAAACACAGATACATAAATAGTGAATAGAGACAAAAATAGGAGTATTACCTAAGCATAGGAGCAGTCACAAGCAGATAAATATATTATTGCAGGAATATATAATTATAAACATATGTATATATCTATTAATATATAAATTGTATATGATTATGCCATAATGATGCTTACAGCAATTATTAATCCTTATTAGTCATTATATGATTGAACTAATCTATTTGTTTCTCTTTAAGCAATATCCTCTAAATATTGGGAACGGATTGATTATTGATCGATCAGAGAAGGAAAACATACAAACTAGGGAACAAAGAGGAATCAGTCCGTACATTAGAGGAGATTGCTGTTATCAGATATTCATATATATACATTCAAGTGCATCTTCTGCCAATTGTTGTTTACACATGTATGCATATTGCCTGTATAATAATAAGAATATTTAATGAATGATTTCTTGTGATAGAATATGTGATGTGCTTGATTGTCTGAAACCCATCTTGTAGGATGGACCTAGGGTGGAGTGGTAGATAGGCTAAGTAAGGGCACTTACGTAGAGAGCCGACAGAGCCCACTTACGACCCCCGCCCAATTTCACAAGATGGCAAGTGTCTTTAGGGAGTTGAAACATTGATGGGGAAAGCAGATACAAGTCGCCAAGGGGAAGGGTTGTGGTATACACCCTCTTAGGCTTGGTATATGGCTTCGGGCAGACCCATAATGTCTCTTCTCCCAAAATCCTAATATGCTTGCATTATTGATAATCTATGGATGTGTTGTAATTGCCTAACTCTAATAAGTAAGCATAAATATATACATATTTGCATATATTGTTCATGTGGTGATTGCAAGTTTCAAATCCGGGATTGCATCATTAAAGAGATTTATTTAATAAGATGAAACCTTGACCCTAATTTGTTGCAATATATGATCAGTAGGAAATTTCTAGGGCAAATCAAGATAGAGGACATTACAAGGAACGTTGCAATCATCTAGATCATGTAAGGAAACAAGAGAATCATATCTTAGATCACTATTTCCAAGGGAAGAATGTGTGAAGGTTGAGCATGTCAGGGATGAGCCTCTTAAGGCCAGCAAGGAAGGAGAACATTCAGATTAGGGTGAACATGTAAAGAGGTATGATTCAGAAAATTTTGTCTGTACATGTAGTTTACATCATGAGGATCATGAGTTACCTCTTTTAAAGAGCCCATTGAAGGCTCAAATCATAGATGTGGATGGGATAGTTGAGCATACACCTTTTGGACTAGTCAACGATGTGATGTATACATGTATAGGTGGAGACGTTGGTGATTTAGATTTGGTGAGCCTTTGGTCATTCATGGAGAACTTGAGAAGTTTACTTGTGATGAGATACAACCCCATCATATTGATGACTCTTTGGTGAAGCATGAGGTTGCCTTACTTTCAAGACTTATGGCACACATCATGGATGCATTTGCTTTTGATTGGCACACACTTGGAGGAATGAAGTTCCAGCTGATCTATGATCCAAGGTATGGAGGTATTGTCATGGAGACACTTGGATTTGAGTTACTAATGCTTGTGTTCCAGCTGGACTATGTCATAGGGATTGGAAGAAAGCATGAAGATCTTGGCGTTCCTACCCTAGTTCATGAGGATCTTCTCCATACTTTGCTAGGAGATGGCTGTTCTACTTTATGGTGCATGGATTTCCTACAAAGTTCTTTGAGGACAACAGTTGTTTAGGAGTTTGGAGGAGAGTTGGATTATCTTCTCCTTGGAGAGTGGCATAGGGATGATACTCTATCTGTCATGTCCCCAATTTTGGAATAAGTTTAATTTAATTAAATTAATTAATTAAGTTGTCCAAATTAATGATTTTTCATAAGGATGACTAATTGATTATTTTAATTAAATTAAGTGGATTATTAAATTAGTTATTTATAAGGTTATCAAACAATTAAATATTAAAAGGTGACCTTATATTTAATTAATTTAATAAAGTGGCTAAAAATAAATATTATATTATAAACTTTAAAGTCACTTGAATAAAATAATACTTTATTTCTAGAAGCTTCTTGGAGATGTGGTTGAAAAAGTATAAAAGGAAGCTTTGGCTGGGCATTTTGGCATGGTTGTGTTGATTACTTCATTTCTACATTTGGTGAGCTTAATGCTTGGCATACTTCGCTTGTGAGATATCAAGCCTAGTGGATCCTAGTTTCGCTTGTGAAATATCAAGCCTAGCTAGTTTGGGAGAAGATACACCAGTCTTCTCATTTGCACTCATTGGAGAACATTTTTGAGGAGTTGGTGAATATTTTTAGAAAAGTTGTTACAGGTCAGCCATGGAAGAAATCACATTTTCACTCATTGCTCTTCCCTAGGTGGTCATATTTTTATGGGTATTGGAGGAATTGCTTTTTTTGTAGTTGGCAATCATTTCTATAACAGATTGGAGGCGTTAGTAGCTGAAAATTATTTCTATTTGCAATCTTTCACTTGCAGCAGGGGCGGCCTCTTGGCAAGGGGGTGATTTTAGTTTTGGAGGCATAATAAATTCCAATAAAATTCGTGAGGCATTGCTGGGCATAAAGAAGGGTTGGAACACCTTCTTGAAGGACAAATTCAACTTCATCAAAGAGAAACGAGCTTATTTGTGTGTGCTGCTACAAAACCAGGTTCTTCAATTCTGAAATTATTTTGCATTTAGTGTCTCATTTACATTAGGGATCATTTGCTGGTATAATCAGCATCATGGCAATGTAATTACAGTCATATTATGAACAATCAAATTGCATATGTAAGGCTGTCATAAGTATGGTAGTTTGGCATTGATAGTTCAAACATATCCATATTGTAATAGGTCTGATTGCACTTCATCTACAACTTGTAATCACTTCTATTTTATTGTAATATCATATTGGAGAGATAAGGAGTTTGACTGCCATCTATTTGATGAAATGTCTCTCATATGTAATTGCATTACTTTGAATTAGTTTTCATGCCAAGTGTTTGTGAAAATGTCTCTTGGCTGTAGGTGTGCATTTTACATTAGAAGTTCATGTATTTGCATTTGAAAATACAAAAAAGAGTTGCATTTCATTCTAGTTACTTGATTAGTCATCATTGCAATCATTTTCAAGCATCTCAACAGCATTGGCATCAAATAAAAAACCAAGAAACTATTTGCTCCCACATAGGTCTGATTTTCAGTCATGAGGTTGTTGTTTTGTTCTATATCAGCAACTTAGGAGGAGTTGTTAGGCATTTCCTTGCACCTTTGTTGGGTATTCCTCACATCCATGGGAGATCTATAGGAGTTGGAGGGTGGTTTTGTGTTGATAGCACTTTGAGATGCTTCCATCTCCTCATGTTTGATGTATGCAAGGATGTGGTGATTTGGGATTCAGGCTATGCTCCACGGGGTTTCGGGGACGGGGAGTACCCGGTACGGCAGGACGAGTTTCCGGTATGAGGGTACTTTTGGGTCATTTTTTAGGGGACGGCAGGGGGCGGCTGATAAAAAAATAGGGAATTTTTTAAAAATATATAGAAATTTTAAATGTTCATAGCATAACATTGATAAAGCATTCATTCTAGACATTTGTATAAGCTTAATACATATCATTAGACTTGAATTGAGATTTCACATGAGAATCGACAAACAAATTAACAAAATTCAAATGCTTTTCATTATCAATGTGCACACATATCATATAAAAGTCTGATAATTATAACCAAAATGCCCAAAGGCTCCAAGTCTCAACTATGAAATGACATGCTAAACATAAAACTAAGAAAATATATCGCTGTCCAAGGTCTCTAATCAGCATAAGGTAGGTCTAAATCAGCATCGCCCTTACCATTAGAGCTCGAGTCAAAGTTAGTGTCAGTGTCCATGTCAATAGAAGGACCTGCCTCAACCAATGGAACCCCAACCAATCCCTCATGTGCATTCTCCTCAATCTGCATAGCATCTTTGGGATTAACATCCCAATGTAAGGCTAGAGTCTAACGATACTGACTAGTTTGGCGATCCTTCATGCAGCTGCTCTTCTTTTGCTCTCCTTCACTTCACAAGCCAAATGTAAAAATGAGTTGCTTTTTCTCATTTTAGGGCATATATAAGGCATAAATTAGGTTAAGTGGCATGGTGCGTCCCTTGTGGGCCCGCCCATGCCTTTTTTTCATTTTAAAAAACTTTAATTTTTTATAAAAATGTGTTTTTTTTGCTGTTGGGCCATAGGGTACTTCTAGAAGTACCCGGTACAGATGGGGGACGGCTGGGAAGTTTCGGGTACTTCTAGAAGTACCCTACATCCCCTGCATTCTGCCAAAAGTCCCCTGGAAGTACCGGGTACTTGGAGGGAAAAAGGGGACGGCCAAGGGACGTTTCCTAGCCGTCCCCGCGTCCCCGTTTCGTACCCGGTATGGGAAACGGCATAAAAACATAGGGGACGCGTCCCCGTGGAGCATAGGATTCAGGTGGTAGCATCATTAACACACTTTTTTATTGGGATCTTGATGAGTTGCTTCACAACTCACAAGATATTGGTAATTGTATTAGAGTGGAGCAGCAGAAGCTTGGAGACTTGTGTTTGTGTTTAAGAGTTCACATCTTTCATCACTTGCTAACAAGCATGGCTTTCTTCAAGGCTTCGAATTGGTCTAGTGTTTGGTCCTTGATGGATTTCACATTCTTGGAGGATGGAGCCTTTGGAGACTTGGAGGATGCAGATTTGTTATTGCTTGAGGACAAGCAATCTCTTGAAGGGAGGACTATCATGTCCCCAATTTGATTTGAAATTCAAATTTTGCAAGGGTGGGAAAAAGTGTTTTTGAACACTAGGTTTTATATTTTAATTAAATATAATAATAATATTTTAAATAAATAAATAAATAATAAATAAAATAAAAGAAGAATTCTTTTGGGTCGGCCTAGTTTGGAGAAGAAAAAAAAGGGAATAGAAAAGAAATCAATTAAGGGAAAGGGGTCGTCCCCATTTTGAGGCCTTAATGTGACTTTAAAAGATAAAAATAAATATCTCAAGCTGGTCGGCCTAGGTATGAGGGAGAAAATTATTGCATATATATATATATATATAATGGAGTCTTGAAGTTCAATTCCATCATTCAAGCAATTATTTCCAGCAGACTTCTTCTCCTTAGGAGCAGATTTGGATTATGCATTAGGATGAAAACCCTATTGCATATTAGGAGAGTTGGACGAAAACCTAGCTCACCTTGTGGAGGATTCGTGACGGAATCCTACTTGGACTTCAATTAGAGATCTTTGGAGGTTTGGAGCTGATTTGCTTATTCAGATTTTTGGATCAGATTAGAGCAGCAAGCTTGGGGTGGTATTTTGTATTCATTTTGCATTAGGGCATTGCCCTAACTTGGAGCACCACCTTTGAGAAGGGAAATTTGGCTTTTGGAGGCGATTTTATCATTGTTTAGGGTTTCTAAACCCTAACCCTAGCAGCAGCCCAAGCACCATCATTGTAGAGGGTTTGTGAAGCATCATTCTACCTCATTTTGGTATGTACAAACCTACTATGAGGTCTGATTTGTAATTGGTAGGATTCTAGGATGTAATTGGGCATGTTTGAGCCTATTCAGAAGTTCTAATTTTTAACAACAGACTGATTAATTCAGAAGTCAGATTTGTCCCATTTTGTTTGCATATGGATGTCATAAAATGTTGGATGAGTTCATGTTTGAAGATATTATTATGAGAGATTATTATGGCTTTATTATTTGAGCATATTAGATGCATATATGTTTGCTGTTCTTACTTGTTTGAAAGCAGAAAATCATATCAGAATTCTAGGGTTTTAGCAGAAAATTAGGGCAGAATTCTGAAAATAAAAATCAGAATTTTAGGGCAGATCCTATTGGGGATTTTACCCCAGGATGCCTTATTTAAGTGGAGGGATACTTGTCTATTCTCAAAGCTGCATTGATGAAATATTTTTCTTTTTCTATGGTAGCATATTGAGCATTGAATTGGCTACTTTATGGCTCTTCATATTCTACCTTGATATTGATTTGTTGATTTCACTTTCCACAATATGGTTTGGTTTGGGATCCTCTTTGGATGATGAAAACCTTATAAGCTTATAACAGCTGTGATCATTATAAAGCATAGATGCCCCTCCAATTAATTATGTACTTTAATATATATTTATTTTTTGCAAAGACAATTATTCCCATGATTTTCACAAGGAACCTTGTGTTGCACATCTAGTTTTTAGATTGAAATAGTAGTCAATAGTTGGATGCTTCTTGATTAAAAAAAATAGAAATTGTGCATGGGCCCATGCCTTCTTTTGTTTTCTAAATTTCATTGTTCATGTTTCTATCACATCTTTGTTGGGTTCTTAATTGTTTTTTGTTGATGTGCTTTGAATACTTTAAAGTTGTTGGATTGATCCTTTTTATTGATATCCAATTCTTATGTTTTCAGCCAATGCTTTGTGTTAGAGCTATTAATCCTCGCATATTTTCAAAGGTGCCTGTTTTAGAGCAAGCTCTGGAGATGCGTATGAAATTGAGCAAAATGTTTGCTTTTATACGTTGCCCTGCACAGGAATCTATACGGCAAAGTCTAGGATCACGCTGTTATCTTCTTGAGAGTAGTGACTTTTTCAGTCTACATGATCTTGTGGACCTTTCAAAAAGTCCATTTTCTGGTGAGTGACCGCTTCAATCAGTCCTGTTATTCCCTTTTTCTAAGATGAAGATTTTAGTAGGTTGAAAATGGTAGTTAACTAGAAAATGAGGCAGCCAAACATTTGTATATGTTTTACCTTGGTTAAAATCTTCTTAAAGGTTACCTATTTCAATACGTTGCACTTTACCATCTTCAAGATTTTGAATTGATGATCATTCTGATTTTATGACATGATGGGCTCTACAACTTGTCTACAGGGGTTGGATTTGCCATTGAATTGCTAAAAGCTTTGGGGGAGAATGTGAGAACTTCCATATGCCCTTCAACATCGGTTCCTCCTTGCAACTTGAATTTGAATAGCCTTGATGAAGAGCCAGGTTGTATGCCTCTTGTTTATTTTTCTTTGTTACTGAAGGCACAGAAATGGTTTCTTTTTCTACCCATTGTTTTTCAGTGGTTTTTAATGATTCATCAGTATGCTTCTTTGATGTGTTTCTTACTCAGATTGCACATGTTTTTGATGTTTTAATTAAACTTTCATTCCTTTTCTTGCTGCATTCCAGAACACACACAAGCTCTCCTCCGAATGACCCTGTCCAGGGGAGTGATTGAAATTTTGACAAATAGGTTAAAAAACATGATCTAGAAAAACAGATGGGTAGATTTGTAGATTGCCAAATAAAGTTGACAAATTTTGTGCTTCTTTACTCAAAGTTGACAAATGAAATTAAGCATGCCAGTCTCCAGAAACGTGATTTTTCACAAAGCATAAGATTATAAGATTTGGTAATTTTGAACTAAAAGTATGAGGCCATGTGTCTAAAACATGAGGAAAATGTTAAAAATACCTCACTCCTTTATGTGGTGTCCAGCATAACTGAAGCTCTGACTAAGGGTGGAGGAATTGGAAGCACTTGTAAAATCATCAAGTCTGGGTGAGCGTATTTTGGGTTCAATCCTAACATTTGATACTCCTCATTAGTAATTCGATTCAAAACACTCAAAACCTAGATATAGTTGAGACAAATTGTATTGAGACAACTCAACACTGTACATAAACTGTTTGCTTTCTGAAACTAAAAGCATCCAATTAATTTTTCTTATGCACATTGGACATTCTTTGCTTTTTCGTCATGTTGACCTCTGGATTGAGATACACGGAAAGTGGTGTTTTTATTTTCTTTGCCACCTTTGTAATTTCTCTCAATCAAGAAACACATAGAGTAACATTCTTGGCACTAACACCAACATAATGGAAAGCACTCAACATTATTTGAGTAGCCAGTTCACCAATACACTGTGCTGCAATACCCAATCATCTCACCTGTGGTTACTAATGACTAAAGGAAATGTGATTCAATCTCACCAAATACCAGTTCAAATGCTTCCTTTTGTGAGGTGGTAATCCTTCATAGATGTTTTCTTGCAAATGTATTGCATAGAAGAATATTGAAAAAAAGTGATGCATTCTTTTGGGCCTCAATACACATGAGATTATCACTAGGAACAATCTTTAGCCTTTCTTGAAACTTGTCAATTGCTTCGACAATCTCCGTATGTCATGCCCCCCGATTGCAGCCTGCACAGAAATTAAATATAATCATTGACTAAGGAGATCACAGCCTTTATAGAAATTAAGGGAAATCGTTGACCAAGTAGACTCAAAGTTGTTCAATGGAATTAACCAAAGTAGAAGTTAAATGCAGCAATTCCAATTTAATAAAGTAACACTAAGAGACTTTAATTTAAGGCTGAAATCATTGCAATAATAGCAATTAAGGAAAGGCAGCGCTTAGAAGGGTGCATCCCTTTGTAAGGGGTGCAATGATTATGAAGGTTATGACTATTCACCCCACCATGAAGGATATATGGTAAGGTGGGTTCATTTGGTGAAATGCATCAATCAAGCAGATTGGATTAAAGAGAAATAAGAATTGGAAATTATAAGAGATCTATTGGAATAAATATTATTTTTAGCAAGGATATTATTGGGAAGTAAGTTTAAATATAATTAGTAATAACGATATATATATAATGGCATAATATAATAAGATTCCATCAGCAATGATATTTGGAATCAATGTGAAATGCTTGATAGGAAGATGCAACAGTACTGGTTCCCTCATCAAGTATGCCAAACCCAAGATGGATGGACCAGAGGTCCTGCCATAGTGTGGGCCAAGGGGCTGAATGACTTGGAGGCTCATTCCATGCCCTTGGGCTTGGTTGAGGAGGACAATCTTCGAACATCCTATCAAGCTTTTCCATTGGATTCCTAATGTGGCTGGCTATTGGAAATAAGCTATGAAATAGATACGAAATTAAGAATATTTTGATTTCAATAGAGATTATTTGTATCTAATCATAGATCCTTGATATTAATGCTTTGATATTAATTAATTAAGATTTTCTCTAAATTGTATTGCAATAATGTAATTTTACAGAATTCGATTGATAAATGAATTGCATTTGTTAGAATTGTTATTTTTGGGAAAATTCAGGTATATCCCCAAAAGGGGACATTACACAGTAGGATAAATATCTGATCATTTCCTTGGATCAATTTTGAAAGTTGTCTAGGAGTTCTATAATTTTTTCAATTTTAATCAGCACAAATCACCACTCTTAGCGTGAGCTTCAAATATAAATCAGCTTGCAAAGTAACCCTTCACCTTTTGATCACCAAGATCCCAATGCGGGCAAGGTGAGAGCATAGGGTGCCGGGAATCATTAGCAACTGGAAAAGAATTACAAAGCTGCTAGGCAGCTAGCCGACCATGAAATGAAAGTAAATACAAGAGTAGGCGGATAACTGACCATAAACTCGACCACTTATTTAGCGGGAGCAAAACTAATTACAAACAATGAGGTGGCAAGCTGACCATAAATCCACTCTACCACTTTTTCAGTGGGGGGAATTATTAAACTTAAAGCGCTGAAATTAAAATGCTTCAACCATTTATCCAGTGGGAGCTAAATACAAACTTATTGCAACAAATAAACAAATGATTGTTAGTATTACTAACCAGCTTTACAATGAAAGTTTTTCAGCTGCAAAACATATCAAAATAAAGGCCAAATACAACCAATGATTAAGGACATTATCCTTAACTCATTACAATGAATTACAATCAGATTTTAGCCTCTAAATATCAAAAAATCAGAATTACTTCGTCTGATTAGAAACAGTAAATATAGAAAATCAGACCAGCAAGTAAGAATTTCACCAATATAGACATAGCTCCTTCAATGCGGTTCCGGAAGACTTCAAACATAGACAAATGAAGCCTCTAATCATGGCATCCCATCTCCAACAAGCAAACTGTGCCAAAACAGCAGTAGAGACTTGGCACAAATCCCAATGCAAAGGTAGAAAAGTGGTACGACCTCCAGGAAGGGTTGACCTCTTCTATAAAATTCAATTCTCAGAAATAAAATCTACTACTTTGCAAGCTTGGGCGCCCTCCATAGTAGCACAACTTGAGCTAATACCCAGAACCAAAATGAATTCAATGACGAAGCTATGAACAAAAATATGCTTCAGCCATGTACATCAGCAGCAGTACAAAAAGACTATACAACAGCAATTTGCTTGTAATAATTCAGAAATTAAGCTCTATCCACACTCCTAAATGAAGCATGGTCTTCAGTCACCATCTAAGAAGCCATAGTTCTAGGCCCAAAGAATGCTATAGAAAGCTAGAAGGTGCACAACCCTCGTAGCAAAGTCTGAACTCAGTTCAACAGCATAACATTATGAAATTTTCCAAAGATGAGAAACAATGAGCAAGGCATCAATAAATAAGCTTCAATTGAGGAGATGAATCAATTGTAACTCTAAGAAGTTGCTCCTTCAGCTTCCAAAGAAGCACACCACCTTTTCACTTGGCAAATAAAAATATAAAATTAAACTTTTAATCCCCACTCCTTAGGTGTCCAAGAGAAAAACATATATTTCAACTTTTTAAAATATTTAAAACACCAACTTAGGACGTCCACATTGAGTCCCACTTTTAAAACAACTTGAAAGTCACATGCCTAGACCAAGGGGTCCAAAATAACAATAAAGTATTAATGTGACTTAAGTTATTAATTTTGCCAAACAAGCTCCAAGAAGAAAGAAGAAGCCAATGCTCAAACTAAATTGCCTCACTACCAAAAATGGAATGAATGATTGGAAATGATTGAGCTGCTGCTAGGATGATACTACCATAAATAGAACTTACTAAAAATAGCTAACTGCTATAAATAGTAAGTGTTCCCAAATGCCTTCAGAGCACAAACCAAGGAGCTGTTATGACTTACTAAAAATAGTAAGTTTCTAGAAAGGTTGTCTGATGGAGATGCATATAACACCATTTTGAAGCTCTCAAAAAACCCAAAAAAACCCAGAAACCTTTCTCGCATGCAAGGTATCTACCAGAAATGCATGTCATTTTCTTATCATGCATGTTACCTCATCCTGAAGCTCTCCAAAACCCAGAAAGCTCCACCAGACATCCATCAAGAACTCTCACATGCAAACCTTCAAAACCTCTTATAAAATAGGAAACCCTAATTTCCACTTCCAATCAACCTACGGGTTTTTGGAAATAGGCTAATTCATAAAGAAGAGCGTAGAGCTAAAATTGGGACATTACAAATTATGAAGGTTATGACTATTTACCCCACCATGAAGGATATATAGTAAGGTGGGGTCATTTGGTGAAATGCATCAATCAAGCAGATTGGATTAAAGAGAAATAAGAATTGGAAATTACAAGAGATCTATTGGAATAAATGTTATTTTTAGCAAGGATATTATTGGGAAGTAAGTTTAAATATAATTAGTAATATATATATATTATATATATATATATAGAAATTTAAGCAGAGATAGTAATTATACACAATAATAATATTGTTTCTCTATTATCGTTTAATACAAATTCCACACTTATATAGGAGTTTCTTCCCCTACATTATAGGAACTACTCCCTAATAATATGAGTTGTTCTAACAACTCACATACCTATAATCTCTCGTACAGCCTATACATAATACTTTAACAAACCACACTAATAATAATATTAAGTTGTTTCTCACCAACCTAATATTTGTTACACATATTTATAAAACATGTGAACACTAATCTCCAACACCCCCCCTTAGTGTAAACATGGTAGAAAAACATTCACACACTCCTCTATAGTATGCTCACCCTTGTGGCATGTCCAACTATGTGATTCATGACCTTGATCCAAAAGAAAGGCTCTCTCCTTCCATGGTTTTAAACAGGCTTACCACAAACCTTGACGTGACAGGAACCCATCAACTGTCAACCTCGTGTGGTTTTCTGGATCCTCCCACAAACCCTTTCAAGATCCATGAACTAACTTACTTTGGTGCTTTTGTTTGCCACTATGCTTGTACATCAAGGAAGTTATATACGAATCAACATACATATCACAAATATGAAAAACCCATAATAGAAAAGGTTTCACATTGCATTCCCTAAGAACACGATGTTCTTAATTGTAGTCACACTGTTATCGATCGTTGCCACTCAATCTCAAACAACATAGACAACCGCCACTACCATTGGAAGTTGCCCTTGACTTTAGCCGTTTTGGCGCAAAATAGGAATGGAATATTGGTTATTATTCCCCCCACAATGTGAAATTCCATTTATTCACACAACCAGGAACACTGAAAAGTGAATCATATCATGTTGCATACTACTGTTCGGATCTTGCTGTACATGATCACCATTGCCAATGAATGTATTCACTGACTGATCATCTTCCAATGAAGTACGGCAGTCAGAGGATCACCACAGTTAGAGGATCTTTGTAGTTATCTTCCATCCTATACAATTACTCTTCCAGCATCCACCACACAAAGCAACAAAAAAACACACCAAAAAGGAAAATTCCACCATAGCTCTATTCGGCCCCGTTGTTGGTGACTGACGAGAGGTCGCTAATTGACCTCCAACCTCCTGTGCCTCCATCCTCCAATAGGTTTTCTACTTAATTAGCAAATTTGGCTTTGAGGCTCAGTTTTAAAATGCTCCCCACAAGATGGACGTCGCGTACAAGTGATAATGCGTTCATTTACAAATGAGACAATTTTTATTTATTTGACACTTCTAGATTTTGATAGACTACTTTTGATGACACTTTTAGATTTTAACATGATAATACACCTTATTCTAAAATGACATATAATATGATTCCATCAGCAATCATATTTGGAATCAATGTGAAATGTTTGATAGGAAGATGCAATAGTACCGGTTCCCTCATCAAGTATGCCAACCCCAAGATGGATGGACTAGAGGTCCTGCCATAGTGTGGAAGGGGCCGAATGACTTGGAGACTCTTTCCATGCCCTTGGGCTTGGTTGAGGAGGACAATCTTCCAACATCCTGTCAAAGATTTTCCATTGGATTCCTAATGTGGTTGGCTATTGGAAATAAGCTATGAAATAGATACAAAATTTAGAATATTTTGATTTCAATAGAGATTATTTCTATATGATCATAGATCCTTGATATTAATGCTTTGATATTAATTAATTAAGATTTTCTCTAGTTTATATTACAATTATGTAATTTTATAGAATTCGATTGATAAATGAATTGCATTTGTTAGAATTGTTATTTTTTGGGCAAATTCAGGTATATCCCCAAAAGGGGACATTACACCGTAGGATAAATATCTGATCATTTCCTTGGATCAATTTTGAAAGTTGTCTAGGTGTTCTAGATGAGCCTCTTCACTTTTTGTCATGCCCCCAACTTTTCCCAATACTTAGGAAGATCACAGCAATTTCCAATAATAAATCATTGCCTTTAAACTAAGCTGTCATGCCCCGATCATAACCCTCACAGAAATTAAATGGAGCGACCATTTCTTTTTTGGACAGCAGATTACATTGGTATGAAAGGCAGCAGATAATATCAGTATCAAGGCATGATTATATTTTAACAAGAAAAGAGGCAGTGATTAGTTTTTCTAATATTGCAACGATCAAATAAATGAAAGGGTGCCTACTTAAAATGAGACGCCTCTCTTTGTCTGCTCTCTACATAGGGACACCTCTCTTGAAGACTTAAAAGAGTATATAAAAAGAACATAAGTAGGGATACCAGAGGAGCAAGGAATATCTTCTGAATATTAAAAACAGATCGAACAGCAAGGCCATTGGAGCAGATCAAACATAATTTTCTGCACTCAGCAGACAAGGGCAGAAGTCAGCATTTGTTGATATGTTTGCATCTTAAAATATAGCAGTCTTATATTTTAGCAAGTATTGTGGTATGCACTATTATGATTATTGTGAATGATGATATGTTTATTAATGTATAATCTCTTATGAATCTAGATATGTTTATTGATGTAATTGTTGGTCAAACTAGATTCCTATTAGTCATTAAATTGCTCATTCCCAATAAGCAACCATGTGGAGGAGTGGGTAAATACAAGAAGGGGGGGAGCAGATACTAGATTTCCTTCTAAGTACGCCACCCCATGTTGGATGCCCACATGTCTGCCACTTGTGGGCCAAGGGGGTGAATGCTCGCCCTTGGGCTTAGATAGGAGAATCTACGGGCACCCCATTGTAGCTTTCCCTCTGATCTCTACATGGGTTGGTTGTTGAAATGGATTCAAGGAGTCTAAATAATAAGAAGGATGGATAAGGCAGCATGGATAGGGAAGGCAGATACAAGTTTATCCACTAAGCACACCACCCCAAGTTGGATGTCCGTGTGTCTGCCACTTGGGGCCAAGAGGGATGGTATATCCGCTCTTGGGCTTAGCATGAGGATGGCTTCGGGCGCCCTATCATGTTTCTCATCCAAGTCCTATTATGGCTAATCTTCCATCATGCACTATAGATATTGTATAGTTTATAACTTTATATAGATTTGAAATAGTTGTGTATTTTACATGGTTTAAATAGATAAGACATTTACTATATATGTTTTGATCATATGAATTATATTTCCAATCTTATCTAACATGATTGCAAAACCTAAACCAAAATTCATCTTGCTTAAAGCATTTAATTGGTAAGTTATAACCCTAACTAGATTAAACTTGTGATTCTAGGGAAAGATTTAGGCCCTTAGGGCAATCTCAGGAAGGGGATATTACACATTTATAGCTACAAGCCACGAGTCTCTTTAGATTTATAGGAAAACATTTAAAGTAATTTCTTTTGGCAAGTGCAAAACTAAATATTTAGAAAATAAAAATACTTTAAATGTTCCAAGAAATAGATGAGTGGTGGACATGCCATTTTCTATGAAAAATATGAGGGGTATAAATAACATGGGTTGCTTTTACAATCTCCATAAGATGCATATCTGATCATTTTCTTGGATCGATTTTGAAAGTTTTATAGGTATTCTAGATGAGTCTCTTCACATTTATAGCTACAGCCTACATGTGACGAGTCTCTTTAGATTTATAGGCAAAAACATTTAAAGTAATTTCTTTTGGAAAGTGCAAAACTAAACATTTAGAAAATAAAATGTACTTTAAATGTTCCAAGAAACAGATGATTGGTGGACATGCCATTTTTTAAACAAAATATGAGGGACAGGAATGATATGGGGATATAAAAAATTTGAAATAGATGAATGCTAACTTTTGGTTTTAACTGTATATTTTTCAATCAAAAGCTATCATACATCTACTTCATGGACTGTGGAAAACTCATGCCAACAATTTTAAAATAACCACAAAAAAGATACATAGGATACCAGTATAAAAAGGGAGGTATTTTAATTGTAGTAGTGTATGTAGAGTGGGTATCAAAAACATAACGTTAAAGGGTGGAAATGAAATTAAGTGTGTCATTTCGTTGTTTCATTAAGTGAATCCCCCAAGGTATTCACTCATTATGCATTCTTTGAGTTGTGCTAGCATGATGTTTCCTTAGAGTTGAATGTGTTATTTGATAGCCAATACTAAGCATATCAATTCAGAAGTACAGTCTCCAGTTGTAAGCTTAAGCATGTTTGCATATGAATGAGTCTATGTAGTAATCAACATGGTAACTGACCAGTGAAGTTGCTTACTGTAGCTCTTCCAATTCTAATGGAGGATGTGTTGAAAAAGATGCATATACATATCACACAGCTTTGTTCCATATGTTATTCCGAGGGAAAATCATGTGGTGCTGGTTTAAGGTGCCCGAACCCTTCTAGCCATATATTTCCTTTCCAGGTTTGAATTTTTTTTTTTGTTATAAAGCATTTTCAAATTTGAGATTTGATTCATATCTACTGACACGTACTCTTGCATCATTCACTATTTGTTGCAATATAGATAAGGGCCACTTAAATGTCACTAGAGTTTGATGATTCTTGCTGTCCTGAACAGGAAGAAGATGTGATACGTTGTCATTCATGTGGGCTGCTATATCACCAATTCTGTTTTGAAAACCTCAGTAGCTGTTCATGTAGATGTACTGATCATTTGTGCAAAGAGCTTACATTCAGAAGATAACAGGATAACGTGACATCATATCTGATGCCATTTTAGAAAGAAGATTCATTCAATAATACTATCCACCCATTCAAGGATATAATGACCGAGTCCAGAGAAATTGCAAAGGTCTTAATATGAAGACACTATCAAGTTTCCTGTATCATAAATATTATGAATATGAATGTTTCTATCTGGTATTTCACAAGCTAAATTTGACCAATGAAAAATTGCTCTCTTATCAGGTACAATCTTGTACTAAATCTAAGGATTTTGAAAAGGGGAATCTGTGGATACATAAACCTTCCAGCCTGCTGTGATAGTTACTATGTGTTGGAACTTGGAAGGAAACTGAGGGCCACTGAAATTGTATAGCATTGTCTAGGAGTTTGAAGAGAGAATGATGGATGCATAAACCTTCCAGGCTGCTGGTATGTACACTAGTGAAATTATCCAACTCCATGTGTTGGAAGGTTTTTGAGAGCCACTGAAATTGCATAACATTGCCCAGGAGTTAAAAAGATTGGTTGGCCATAGATTTTCAAGAACAGAAGTAACACTCTGTGCTGAAGCCCCACTGAGTGGAAGATAATTCAGAATGAAATTTGAAAATTTCAATTACGATAAGTAAAGCTGGCTGCAGTTTGGTGAAACACACCAGTGGGAAGATCATTCAGAATGAGCTTTGTTAATTTCAATTATAAGTAATGTTGCCCTGTGCTTAGTTGCTGATATTGATGAAAGAAATGATTTCTTGATATATACCAATTCAGTGCTCAATGCTTTTTTCAAAATATCCATCCCATACCACTTATGGGAACTAAGAGTTGCATTAATAAAGAAATGGGTTCCTGTCATAAGACCAATTCAATGTTCAAAATATCTTTCATTTATTTCCTATAAATAATGCCCTGGCCATGGAAGTGGACGGTGGAATACAATTGTTCTATTTATATACAAAAAATAAAGATTCCTCTTACAATAGATGTTAAAGTTGTTTTGATTTGTTTCCATAATATTTCCCTGTAAAGAGTAATTTTATAACAGGCAATTGCAAGGGCTCATGTAAATTAAACTATTTATGGTATAATGTAGAGTGCTTCTAGTTTCCACCGTGTATTTTTGCAATAGACGTTTCAGATCACATTCAGTGATCCAACATCACTGAGTAATTTTATAATGGGCAATTACAAGGCCTTATGCAAATGAAACTATTTAAAGTATAGTGTAGAGTGCTTATGGATTCAAGTGTGTATTTTTGCGATGACGCTTCGGATCACACTCAGTGATGCAAAAATACACATGTTTGAATCTAGAAGCACTCTGCATCAAGGTGTAGGATCACCGGGTGATGCAACAATACACAATTGGATGTTGGATCATTGAGTGTGATCCATAACATCAATGCAAAAATACACAGTTGAATTTAGAATCACTTTACACCAGGATGTTGGGTCACTAGGTGTGATCCGAAACATCGATGCAAAAATACACACAATTAAATCTAAAAGCATTCTACACCAGAATGTTGAAACATTGATGCAAAAATACACCCACTTAAATCTAGAAATACTCTAGACTAAACTAATGAATTGAAAAACTCATGCTTGCTATTTATGGTATCTCCATGATGCAACCTTTATTAGTCTATTATGAGTTAATTTGAAATTGATATTACATTTAGAAAAGGAGGCGGTACTGTTTTAATTAAAAACATACAACTCTATTTATTATGTGGACCTTAAGTAGTTCGTTCAAATCGATATCTAGTTCATCACAAATTGTATCCAGTTATATGACTTTTGCGGAGTAGTGCTGAAATTATTTGTAGATTTATGCCTATGAACACATGCTCATAGAGCTGTTATATAGCACGAATAAACAGAAGTGTAGCATGTAGAGATGAAAGAAACAATGACAAAACACACACAAGTAAACATAAAAGATCTATTTTGAAGAAACCCAATGGGGGAAAGCTCCAGCAAGTATTCATAAGGCTATGGCATACAGCCAAAAACCTATCTCCCTTGTTCTGCATCATCAAGTCCTGTTTTCTGATATATTCTCCTTACCGTATGTTCGATACAAAAACTTCAAATGACCAACTGATCTTGTTGGCGGGATACAAATAGAACCAACTTCCAAGTGGACACTTGGTTTTAACTTTCCAACTCTCTGTGCCTCTGTGTCAAAGACTCTGCAGATATATTGTCATGTACAATTAGGAAAACTCCCCGGTTCAGCAGGATCCCATGCGTATATGACTATTGCAGAAGCACACAGTATTAGCTGTCAACTACGATGATAGCTCAGGGAGCTCCTCTTTTGCTCAGGCTAATAGCCTGGATTGAGTATGTTAGAAGCAGGTGAGCTTCACCAGGTCAAAAAAAAAATGAAAGATGTAAGACAAACTTATTAGCCATCTTCTCATGTTGTAACTGTATGACTAGATGAAACTTCATTTCAAAGTTTAGCTGGCGCTTCCTCATGTTTCTCTGCCTTAAGGAAGGTAGCCATCTCAGAGATGAGGTGTTTGGGTCAATACGTATAGACAGCACACAATTTTTGGAACAAACAAATTCTATAGCCTTAGGTACTACAGATCAAAACTTTTAAGAATTCAATTAATGCATAGATATTGGGAAAATAGTGTGGCTAACAACGACACCAATGGGTGCAATAGTTAGGAGCAGAAATGTGAAAGATGCCATTGAGCATGACTCATTAAAAAGTGCATAAACCTCACATTATAACTATAATTATTAAAAAAATCAAATTGGATTTGTAGTAAATTTTTAATTTTTCTTTTACAATAAAATTATTTGATTTTAAAAAATTATAATTGTAATTATATAATATAAAATTTATTTTTTAAAGGATTTTTTGAGGGGTTTTGTAATATTTTATTGTTTTTGCAATTTATTGATATTGTGAGAGTGGATGTCAAATGTGAGCTAAAATGGGATAGTTAGATGCACAAGCAAGCAATGAAACTCAAACTCAAACAAGACATGCACACTCAAGTTAGAGCAAAATGGAAGTTAGAATGACAATGTAAATGCAACAAACAAGAACATTATACTTCTATATGATCTTTGTGTTGTGCTCCAAATGTTGAATGATTGCAATTTGGGTGCTCTTTGCTTACATGTTACTCAATTTGATAGCATGTCAATGTTATGAATGATAGATTCAAATGTCATTTGTTAAGCCTTCTTAAATAGACTTTTGAAGTTGGATATTGATGGCTCTAATTGAAGGATGAAATCAAGGGCTAGGATTGTTTTGCATGGATGTGCATTCCTAGCCTCTTGCCAAGTGGTAGTGAGAGGTAAAATATGCTTGATCAAAGGATGAGATTTCCTTAAAATATAAGATGGAAGGAGATGTGAGTGTAAACATGTTACATCCTATTTCATAGGTACCGAGTTACTTTTACCATTATGAATGAAAATGTTGATAAATGTAGATTGTGACTTTAATATGTTTGAGATGTTAATGATTTCAAAAGAATGAATATGATTTGAATTGATAGAATGCTATGTATTGGAATATGAATGTTCTAATGCTTTGTTGATAGAAATGTATAATGATGCAAACGGATTTATTATGAACGTCTAACCACCTCAGTGTTGTACTAAGCTGGATGTAGGGATAAACTCAATCCTCCAAAAGGGAGGGGAAGTATCACTTAGGAGAAGTGATTGGTCAGGTAACCCTTAATGAAACCTAATTGAGCTTACACACACTCACTTTTAGTTGGTTAAGTCAAGTTAGTAACTTGGGAAACGGGTAAGTGCCTTTGGTCATAGTCTTGACTTATTTGGAATAATTGGGAAGTTGTCCTTGGTTAAGATAGGTTGTTTTCTTGAATTGAATGACTTTGGTTTTATTCTCTAGTTTCTTGGTTGTTCGTAATTTTAGTTATATGATTGAGTCTCTTTGAAATGTGTGAATTCTTCTTTGTGTGCTCTAATCGATGATTAGATATATATAAAATGAATATGTGTGTGTGTAAGTATAAATGATAACTTGTGCACATCGTTGGCATAGGGAAATCAAGTGGACATATACACCCCACTTCCACCCCTCCCCCCCACACACACATTGATCAACAAAAATGTAATTATACGTATTTTATATATATGCGATCCAATTTTCAATTTAATGTATATATAATAATGATATTTTATGGTATAATTTATTTTAACATATGACTATGAATATATGTATTAATATGTATGTAGATATGCATCTAGACATACACGTGTGTGTGTGGGTGCATATATATATATATATATATATATATATATATATATATATATATATATATATATATATATATATATGTATAGGTATACATATATGATCGTTAGCTTTGGCGGATAATGATTATATATATATATTGTTTTATATTTGAAAACAAATTTGAAGTGATTTGCAAAAATAAATAAGGGGCGCAATTGTGGTGCAGCCCATTGTAGATAGTAAAGCTTGAGTAAAAACTATTTCTTATACATATTAGTATGTCATGAATAAGTTAAAAACAACACTGAAATAAATATCATATTCATTAAGTTGCCGATATATATATTGTTTTATATTTGAAAACAAATTTGAAGTGATTTGCAAAAATAAATAAGGGCGCAATTGTGGTGCAGCCCATTATAAATAGTAAAACTTGAGTAAAAACTATTTCTTATACATATTAGCTAGTATGCCATAAATAAGTTAAAACCAACACTGAAATAAATATCATATTCATTAAATAGCTGGGCTTAAACATCTCACACTAAGCTTTGACTGCTTAGGTGGATGTGGGCCCATTCCTTTCTCATGGCGTCTAGTACTGTCCGTTTCCGTTCAAAACGTAGTTGCCGTTAACATTTGGATTTGAATTGTTCCCGCGCGCGCGTTCCATCGCATAAAATAAAGCGGATGGCAAGGGGCACTCCCGCCTACATTGCCATTGTCATGGAATACCTCTCAGCGAGGTGTTTTCATGGCCTTTCTTGCTTTACACAAATGGTTTCTGCAGCGGACAAAAGACATGGGCGTGCTCAGGATGCAGGTGATGCAACAAATAGATTTCCCTCCCGATCATTTTTATTTGCCACATACTCCCCATCTGTGCAAAAATGGGAGCTCTGGAACAACGTATTGACTTCCATCAAAGTCTAAAGAAGGTTGATTATTGTTAAATATCACAGTTGGAAATGCTCTGTTAGACGTGTATGTAAAATGTGGAAGCATAGACAAGGCACATGAACTATTTAACCGTATGACTTAAATAAATCTGTCTCATGGAATGTTATGATTGCACGGCATGCACAAATCGCGTTTGTTGAAAAGGATTTAGGAACTTTCAACCAAATGCGATTGGCTGGTGTAAAGCCACACTCTGCAACTTTTGCCAGCATCCTCCCAGCCTGTGCGAAAATGGGAGCTTTGGAACAAGGTATAGACATCAATCATGGTAGAGGAGTTTTATCAGGTGTTGTAGCTGCAATTGCCCTGTTAGACATGTATGCAAAATGTGTAAGCTTAGACAAGGCACATGAACCTTTTAACAGGATGGCTGCAAAAATTGTTTGACAGAATGTCATGATTGCAGGATAAGCAAAATGTGGAAGGCACATGAACTGTTTGACAGAATGCCTTGATTGCAGCATATTAACAAAATTAATTGAAGATCTCTTCTTAGATGACATGATTGTCCAAATTTGTGTCATTTATGTGACTTAACTAGTTCCAATTCAAAAAAACAAAAAAACACTAGAATCTTATTTGTAAGAAACTAAATACTATCACGGTTTGGCACAATGTCAATGATGCAATCTAGTTTGATTTTTTTTCTACATTAGATTTGGTAGTAATATTTCTATTCAAAAATTAGATTCAACCAAAAAATTTATATCTAAAATAGATTTATCCAAACAAAAAAAATTGGAACGAGGTACTTATTAACAAAAATGTGTAGTAGTGTTTAGTGTCAACTTATAAACTTTTTGAAATTATTTGAAAAGTGCAGCATTACCTCCACTTCTATTAACATTAATAATTTTTTGGAGAAACAAAATAATAAACTTTTGTAGATCTAAAAGCATTGTTTCTAAAAATATTTATTATTCTTCTAATTAATAATATTTTTCTTATATTTTCTCTACAAGTAGGTCATTAGTACGCTAATATAAGGTTGATTTCTTTCTCCAATAATTTAATTTAATTTAATTTTTATTTTTTTTGTTTGTCTCATTCACAACATAAGGATGACCTAGCCTCACATGAATTCAACTATTATTATAAAGAAGAAAATCAAACTACCATATTCTAGCCAATATGAGAATTGACCAAATTGAAAATACTATGGTCTATGACTCATCTTCGAACGTAGAGTATCACAGTTTACAAATATCTTTTTTATAATGATCACATAGTTTAATTTCATGTACCCTTTCATTAATGACTAAAGTCTATGCACCATTTAAATCTTCTCAACCAAATGACTCATTTACTCACCCTACAACTCCACATGGTAAACAATTATGGGAAGCTAGTTTTTAAATCCACTTTTCATCTAAACATCTTCTATTTAGGATTTTATTAACTATATAGTACCACCACAGCATACCTCTAAATCAATACTAAATATGAATGATAGTTTTCCCTTTACTCACCTCCTTTCGCTGATCATTGGCACATTCTTATTTATGGTCTCTTACTATTTCAATTGCCATCCTACTCTTCTTCTCTACATCCTATTAGAAGGGGTGAGGTGGAAATAAATAGAAGGATTTATGTGCTTCCATAAGAAACCTAACCACTCATTCTAAGTCCAATTGACTCTATCTTACTAGCATACATTTTCTCTATGGACTAGCCCAATGTTGAAAAGGGCCTTCAAAGCTATTTTAGGTGATGATCTTCAAGGTGGAACCAAGATATTTTACTACTTTTGTATCATCTCAAATTTCCTCTCTAACTATACGAACTTGGGGTAAGATATAGACTTCCCAAATATAATTGCTTATGAGTACATTAAAGATTTTCTACTACCATCAACTATCTATAGTCAAGTTGTCATTGCCTATGACAATATATAATGGGTGAACCTCAAACTATGAGATTTATTCCCTCTTGAAATGATAAATAATTGTCATGTAGCTTCTTATGTTTTTAGTACTATGTCGACTAGTTTGACTAGCAATTTTATAGTAGCTTTCACGCATGCCGTACACTCTCATAGTGGCTAGCCTTGAGTCTTTGTCAACTAGGGTCTTAGAGGTTTTAAAACACCTAAATTCCTATTTTGAAATGCTCCTCCTTGACCCCCTACTACTCCTTCCTTCGTGTCCACTTTGAAATTGATGTCTTCTCAACTAACTACCAATGCTTCAACTTCTTCCTTAATTGGCCCTCTCTCTCTCAAACTTGAGCATCTAACTAGACTACATTTTTAACTGTATATTTTCATTTCACTTTATTAATATATTTATTATCAATGATCTCTCACCTTTTACTTAAACAAATAATATTTTTAAAATAAATTTAAAAAATACATGATGCCCTAGAGGAGAGAATATTTCTTGAGATGATCATTTTTTGAACTTTTTAAATAATTAAAGAAAAGTGTCGAGTTTTGAAAAATAAACTAATATTTTTTATTTAAAATTTTAAAATAACATAAAATAAAAATAAAAAGTTTACATTCAATTATTTCACATCATTTAAAAATTTAAAATATGTATGCCACTTTCACATGTGCTTCAAGTTAAAAAGCTAGACCATAGACTCATGTTATTCATTTCCTTTATCACGTTGTCCATGGTACTCAAATTCCACCTAGTTGAATGTTCTTAATTTTAAATCAAGTTTTAGTTAATATAACTTGTTCCTTAAATGATAACAATGGAGGTGTTAGAGTTTTCTATCTTCTTGAATTAGTTGTACCACACAACCTTGGAGTAGATTGGCAACTCACTTTAAAATTTTAAAATCTTAGATGAATTAAATATGTAGGGAGATTCTAGGGGTTATGCTAGGGTATGTATAAGAATATATTTGTCCAAAACCTTATCAAATGTAACTTTACTAGAATATAATATAGGGAAGTAGAATTTTTTGATAGGAACTGAGGTTAGTCCAATCTTTTTTAGGTAGTATAAATTAAAATTTCATTAAACAAAAAATATAGATAGAATATCCCATAAATTATTATGAAATTGGTTAGAAAATCATTATTTGAGCCTAAGGAATCCTTAAATAAAAAATCCCAACACAATATTAAAGGAAATGGGTATATTATAGCTACCCTATCAAAACTAGTTGATCCATTTCAACTAAGATGACTTTCTCTCCTAGTTTGGTGGAAAAACTAAAGAAATTCCACTTCAACTAAAAATCAAATCATTAGAAAACAAGTCCAATGGCTTAGAATCATATGAGGACTACCTTAAGGTACAAGATGAGGAAGCCAAATTATTGGTCTCAATGGATTTTTTATCAATACCATAATATGAGACACAAAAGGCCAAGCTAACTTCAACCCCAAAATAAGAATGGGTTTTAAGATAGTTCAAGAAGTCACAATTGAAAATATCAAATCTAGTTCTCAATCTATACTAAATTTTGGTAAGCAAAAATAAAAGTAGGGGGAAGCACCCCCACCACTACAATGACAATATTAACTTAGAATGTTATAGGCCTCAATGCACCTAACAAAAATAATGCAAGAGCATGCCTAGGCAATATGGTAATCTTGAATCATTATGAAAAGGTGGATATTTTTACTTCAGTTTAATTGTTTGTTTGTTTGTTAGCTGTAGTTAGTAGTTTATGATGCATAAAGCTACCACATTTCCTTAGAACTTTAGATTGTCTTCTACAGTTTTTAGAATAGTTTAAGTTATTATTTTTTAGTGTCATATTCAAATTTGAGAATAATTTAATGAGAAAAAATAGTAAACTAACTTTTGAGAGCATCTATTAGGTGGAAAAATGTGCATAGTTAGGATTATTTTCATACATCACAAGTGATTTAAAGTTTGGAATAATAGAAGATAAAGATTAATTGAACCCTTGAGGACAAGTGTTGAGAGTTTTCTCCATTTTTTTAGGGTAAAAAGAAGAATATATTAATGGTAGCTTAAGTACATGACTCAAAGAACCAAAGGGAATTCCAAATGGTCATTACCATCTTAATAAAAAGATAAAGGAGAATCCACACAAGATCTCTACAAAATCAAACGCCCAAGACAAGAACTTGCCAATATCTCCAAAGGGCATGTGACATAGCCCAACAAGAATCCTCAAAATCAACCCATCTTGTCATCATCAATAATTCGTTGAAGTAGAAGGAAACGGTCCTAAGATAGATTCCTCCAATTCTCCACCATCCAACCATTCTCTTCCTCAGAGGCCCATTTGGCCAGATAGTCCGCGACCTTATTCCTCTCTCTCAGAACATGAATAAAGGAAATCACTTCAAAATTAGAAGCTAAATGAAGAATATATTTCATCACCCATTCTAACCTCTGAGAAAAATTATTAGAAGAGTTTTCTCCATTGTTTAGCCCTTTGAATTTGATTATATTATTTTTGGTTGATGAAATTTTACATGTGGTGTTAGGCCTTGTGCTATGTTGTGGCTAATATTGATCAAATTGGATTTTTTTAATGCTATATATACTATTTTTTTCCTTAAATGAAGGTAAGAAAAGAGGTAAAGGAAGAACAAAAGAGGTGGAATGGAAGAAAAGTGAGACTATTTGGTTTTGGATGGAGATTGTGAGTATAGAACAAGGAGTAGTGAGTATGGAAAATTTGGAGTCTATAGAAATGGTAGAAAATTTTGGGCTAAGGTGGGTGAAGCAGTCACACCCATATAAGATTGGATGGTTGTAGTAGTGAGATAAAGTACTATAGAAGAAAAGTATTTGGTGAGGTTCAACATTGGAGCATATTATGATAAGGTTTTATGTAACATTGTGTTGATGGATTTGTGTCATGTATGGTGTCTATGTATGATTAGAGGGATAAAACATAAAACATACAAAAATATGTCTAAAGATATGAGTTGATGCCCCTAAGGGTGAGTGAGGGATAATTTTATAATGATGCAAGGGTGTGTGTTGGAAAGGAGTGATATGGATTGATTCCAAGGATATGTGCTACTGTTGGATAACCAAAAAATAATGTAAATGCAAAAGAAGTACTATAGATAAGGGAATGTGACGATAGACGTCTCAACCAAAGGACATGGTAGATAAATAACATGATAATGAGTTTCATTGAGGAACATGCAATACTAAAGAATGTAATAATATAAGATTATATGCAACAAAAAAAGAGGCTATTTGATGTTAGGGATAAAGAAGATTGTGATGAAATACAAGAAATAGAAAACTAATATAGAAGGTGATTGATAGAATCAAATTTTAAATACTCCTACAAAAATTAGTGCATAGGGTGGATTGCTTGAGGTATACTTGTTCAGATGTGAAATTCCTAGTTAGGGGTATCTTGTATTAGAATATGAGATTCATTTTTTTTTATCAACTCCAAGTGTGTGATGTGGGACATCCTATCAGAGCCAAGGTTACAAACACTGGACGCTCTGGGTAATCACAAGCCCATTAGGTTGACCTAGTACGTAGTGTCGCAACTGATAACCTTGGTTGAATAGTATCTAAGACTCGAAATTGTTATGTGTAGGAACATGCCTAGGTGAGGAGGAAGAGGTCGTGGTAGAGGTCGAGGTGGAGGCCGAGGGCCAATCCCTCAGGTTACTCCCCCTCCTAGCCCTCACCATAGTGACCAGGCAGAACAGATGGGTCAGAGAAATGAGGGGCAGAATCTCGTACATTCAGCAGTTGGGGGTTCTCAGATACATCCACTATTAGAGGAGGTCCTAGCTCGTCTTGGACCTAGACAGGTAGATGAGCAGGAGGTTGTCAAAGAGAGAGATAGATCCCCTAGGAGAGTAGAGGACATAGCACATCAGGATGCTATTATTGCAGGCCATATGAGGGATTTACTAAGGGCACGCCCTCCTACCTTTGATGGTTCAGGAGGAGGATTAGAGGCAGAGACTTGGTTACTGGATTTGGGTAGATGCTTTGCCATGCACCCTTATGGTAGCAATACCCGTGCCAGATGTGCTATTATGCACTTGAGAGGATTCGCCTCTACTTGGTGGCGCCTAGAGGAGCAGAAGCTCCACATAGATATTGGTTCTGTGTCTTGGGAGATGTTTCTCGAGAGGTTTAGAGCTCAGTTCCTTTCAGAACATTGGAGGCAGCGTAGGGCTGACGAGTTCCATGATCTACGTCAGTTAGCTCTTTTTGTAGAGCAATATGAACATAGGTTTTATGAACTTAAGCAATATGCTGGTATTGGCGATGATGAGCCTATGCTAGTACAACATTTTATCAGGGGTTTAAACCCCTGCATCAATGGTGGTGTCCAAGTCTTTGAGCCAAAGACTATGGAAGTTGCGGTGGAGAAGGCTCGCATAGTTGAGGAGAACCTTATTATGGCTTTAGGTGGGCATACAGGAGTGCAGATTGGTAGTGCTCCTGCAGCAGGTTTTAGTCCACGGGGTGGACAGACACAGACAGGTGGTTCTTCTAGGAACCAACAGACACCCACAAAGGGTGGGCAGCAACAACAACGAACACCTCAAAAGAACAATAACCCTCAACCACAACAACAAAACAGTCCTCAAATAGGAAAGGGACGTAACTGGTGGCGCAACAAGCGCAATAGGCAGGATCAGCCTGCGTAAAGTGCTCAGTCTACCGTCAGTAGGGCTAGTATTGAGCAATCCAATGCACCTTCGGGTGGCAGAGGATTCAGCAGAGGCACAGGTTGTTATTCTTGTGGACAGCAGGGACACATAGCTAGGCAGTGTCCGATGAGAGGTCCTTCTGGTTATGGGTCTCAACCTACAGTTTCAGAGCCTATGGTGGGAGATGCAGGACGAGCACATACAGTATACGCTACGATTAATGACTGCCAAGCCGATCACCAGAATACGGTGGTCAAAACTTCAGGTAAGTTACATGGTGTTAGTGTTTCTATACTTTTTGATTCCGGAGCCACTGACTCCTTTATTTCACTGACCATCGTTGACCGTTGTGGTCTTGTGGCGGTAAAGCAAGGTGGTAAGTGGCAAGTTGAATTCGCCTCAAGGGTGAAAGTAGCAGTAGAAAACTTAGTACATAACTGTGAACTTAAAATTGGTACGTTAACTACCTTAGTAGATTTATATGTTACACTCTTAGGATCGTATGACATAGTTTTAGGTATGGATTGGCTAACATCTTATCATGCTGTAATTGACTATTGACTTAAGACAGTTAGTTGCATTAATGATTTAGGTGCAAAAGTGGAAATCGTAGGTATTCATAGACCTATCTCCTTGCGGATGATATCTACTATGCAATTAAAGAGATGTCTTCGTCAGGGATGTCAACTGTTTGCAACAACAGTTACTGATTTGGAAGAGGGTGAGAGTCGAGAGGTATCTCTTGATGATCATCCTATCCTTAGGGAATTCGCGGACGTTTTTCCTGATGACATTCCTGGAATGCCACCCAAGAGGGATATTGACTTTAGAGTTGACCTAGTTCCTGGAGCTGAACCTATATCTAGAGCTCCTCATAGAATGACGACTCAAGAGTTAGAGGAACTATTAGAAAAGGGTTTCATTCGTCCTAGTGTTTCCCCTTGGGGAGCACCTGTTATCTTCGTAAAGAAGACGGACAGATCTCTTAGGCTGTGCATTGACTATCGTCAATTGAACAAGGTTACGATTAAGAATCGTTATCCTTTGCCTAGAATCGATGATCTTTTTGATCAAATTAAGGGAGCTAATGTGTTCTCTAAAATCGATTTGAAGTCTGGTTACCATCAATTACGTATAGTTGAAGCAGACATCCATAAAACTACTTTTCGAACTCGTTATGGGCACTATGAATTCACAGTGGTACTATTTGGGTTAACGAACGCACCATCTGTATTCATGAGTTTAATGAATGGTGTATTTCGTACATACCTTGATCGCTTTGTCCTGGTATTTCTCGATGACATTTTAGTCTATTCGAGGAACATGAAGGAACATGAAGAACACTTGAGACAGGTATTGCAATGTTTAAGGGAAAATCAATTGTATGCAAACCTGAAGAAGTGTGACTTCTTTCAACGTGAAATAAAATACCTTGGACATGTGATATCTGGTAAAGGTATTGTTGTGGATCCTTCAAAGATTCAAGCTATTGTGGATTGGCCTGCACCTACTAATGTAGGTGAAGTTCGTAGTTTTATGGGTCTAGCTGGCTATTATAGGCGTTTTGTAGAGGGATTTTCTAGAATTGGTCATCCTATTACTTCTCTTCAGAGGAAAGGGAAGAAGTTTGTTTGGACAGAACAATGTCAGTTGGCTTTTCAAACACTTAAAGAAAAGTTAACTAATGCACCTATACTCATCGTTCCTGATCCTACTAAGGATTTCGTAGTATGTACGAATGCATCTTTAGAAGGGTTAGGAGCAGTGTTGATGCAAGATGGGCGTGTGATTGCTTATGAGTCTCGTAAACTTAAAGATCACGAATTAAACTATCCTACTCATGACCTAAAACTAGCGGCAGTAGTGCATGCATTAGTTCATTGGAGGCATTTTCTATTAGGTCATCGTTTCGAACTTCATACTGATCACCGTAGTTTGCAATACATCTTTACACAACCTAACTTGAATGCTAGGCAAAGACGGTGGATGGAGTTCTTGTGCGAGTACGATTTTGAAGTAAAGTATGTTCAAGGCAAGGAGAACGTAGTGGCTGACGCTCTTAGCCGTCGTAGACATGAGATCTCTGCAACTACTCTTGAAGTAGATTTGAGAGGTCAAATATTAGCTGCACTTCCTACTGATAGATTATATCAGGAAGTGAAGTCAAAAATTGAATTGGGTAGATCTTTAGAAGGTCGATTTGCAGGTTATGTCCTAGAACCAGATGGTATATTACGGTATTTAGGTCGTATTTATGTACCACATGTTGAAAGTCTTCATACATTAATCATGACTGAAGCTCATTGAGCTCCTTATTCAGCTCATCCAGGAGTTAAGAAAATGCATGCCGATCTTCGGCAACTGTATTTCTGGCCTAGTATGAAACGTGATATTGCTGATTATGTATCGAGATGTCTTGAATGCCAACGAGTTAAAGCTGAGCATCATCATCCTGCCGGATTATTGCAGCCACATCTCATTCCCGAATGGAAATGGGATATTATATCCGTTGACTTTATTGTAGGGTTACCTACGTCATCACGTCGACATGATGCCATTATGGTAACTGTTCACCGTTTGACTAAAGTAGCTCACTTTTCACCTGTACGTTCATCATATAACGCTTCATCTATAGCTAGGATATTCATGGAGGATATCGTTAGATTACATGGGATTCCTCGTAGGATTATATCGGATAGAGATCCTGTATTTACTTTAGCCTTATGGACTTCATTGCAACATGCTCTAGGTACACAGTTAAACTTTAGTTCAGCATATCATCCTCAAACTGATGGACAAACGGAAAGAGTTAACCAAATATTAGAGGATATGCTTAGGATGTACGTAATGGACCAACAGTCACGTTGGGAGGATTACTTGTACTTAGTAGAATTTGCTTACAACAACGGATATCAGAGTTCCATAGGTATGCCACCATTTCAGGCATTATACAGTCGTCCTTGTCGAACTCCTTTGAGTTGGGATCGACTTGAGGACAGAGTATTACTTGGGCCTGAGATGCTTCGTGACATGGAGCAACAGGTTGACCGTATTAGAGAGCATTTGATAGCAGCTCAATATAGGCAAAAGAAATATGCCGATGCGCATAGGATAGATCGACAATTTGCTATAGGTGATTGAGTGTTTCTTCGAGTGTGACCGCGAAAGAGTCCAATCCGTTATGGAAAAGGCTCTAAGCTCGCGCCTCGTTTCGTAGGACCATTCGAGATTCTAGAGAGAATTGGTCTTGTGGCGTATCGACTCGCCTTACCACCTAGTTTGTCTCGTATTCATGATGTTTTTCATGTATCAATACTTAGACCATATCATCACGACATATCTCATGTACTTGATTGGAATGCGTTACAGGTAGAGGACGAGTAGTTGGCTTTGGAGCCCGTGGCCATTCTTCAGCACCGGACGCTCGGTCTCAGGGGTCGAGACGTTGATCAGGTCAGGGTCCAATGGGATCCTCGCTATGAGGCTTCGGCTACCTAGGAGGATGCGACACGCATGAGGGAACTTTATCCCTATCTGTTCGCAGGTTTTCAGGAGCAAGCCTAATCCTAGGGGGGGAGGATGTAGTACCCCTCCGTTTATGCTTATGCTTCCTGTTGTTATGTTTTTATACTGTTAGATCTATGATGCTTTGTTGGATATTTGATCGCTGGTTTTGAGCGACAGTGGATTATTCTATGACATGATGATACTTTGTATGGTGATTATTGATTGCAGACATGATTTGAGATAGTGTAGATGTTTAATTTCTGTTAATTATTGCTATGTACATGTTATGATGGACTAACTGTTAATTTATTTCGTCAGTTTGCTGTGACGTGTATTGTTGTGGAGAACGGAATCGCATCACTCGCTTGCGAGTGCCCTGCGATATCTATGATTTTCTCCGCATAGTGTGTTTGTTTAATGCTTTATGTATATATTTGTATGCATGTTATTGCTTGGTTGTAGGAATTTGCAGGTACATGACACTGACTCCACCTGGGTACTCAGGTCTGAGCGTGTCAAGACTCAACGGAAACGTTGATCGGGAGATAGTAGTTTGGTTTACCCTAGTCTAGTCTTTAACCCTGGTCTTAGTACTTTGTCTATTTTAGTTCAGAGTCATAGGTTTGTATCGTCATTTTCTGTTTGGATAAATTGTTGAAAATTAAAATATTGGTTAATTTTAATGTTGGTTTTTGTGCTTTAAATTATTGGTATTTAAATTAATGTTTAAATGTTAAAGAAATTACTTACTTGATTATTTAATTAATGAATTATCTTATTTGGTTAAATCGTTTGATTATAAAAGATCAAACTTATTTAATTAAATAAATTAATTAGTTAAATTAAAATATTAAGTGAGTAAATAGTTATATTTGAAAATTAAATAAATTAATTTGAGGAATTGGTATTTGAAAATTGTAAATTTAAATAAATAAAATAAATGCATGTGAATTGAAATTTAGTTTTAAAATTTAAATTAAATAAACATTTGCATGCAAATTGGAAAATTGAAATTTGAAAAGTTATCCGAGAAGTGGTTGAGATAATTTTGCATCTTCTCGACATGTGTACAAGTTCCATTAATTAGGTTGTTGAAAATTTGTTACGAAGAGGATATTTTGGATCTCGGGAAATCACAAAGGTTGTAAAATTTTTTACTATAGTACAGGTATTTTACTTGTTTCATATGTTTCCTTTCTTTAAAAGTTAAAAAAAATTGTTTTGCATCTCCTGTGAACACCTCTTGTTTGATTTGTCTCTTTTCTTTAAAAGCTGGATAAGAGAATTGTTTTATATTTCTTGTGATCTTCTCGGGAGTTTTGTAAAATCTTATCTAAACTGTAGGAAAGATTTATGAAAGATTTATCTGTTTATTATTTGATAATTCTGGTAAAAGATGGGGATTTTGTTATTTTTCTTCCTGTAGATGAACTATTAATAAAAATGGAATTCTACACAATAAAATTATTATATTTTTTTTCCTATTTCCTATAGAAAGTTTTACCAGAAAATCATTTGACTGTGTATGTTAAAACGCATCGCCGTACGGCGAAATCAAAAAATTAAAAATTAAAAAAAATTATTTATGACTGTGGGGAGGGCCAAAACCCTCCCCATTTCCAAGTGGAGGAGGCGCAGCCTCCATGGCTGCGCACAGCAGCCATAACGGCTGCTGGGCGCAGCCCTGGAAGGGCCGCACCCACTCCCCACAGGGAGTCGCGGTTGGGGCTGCGTCCTCACATAAATACTGTTTGCTAAAAATTTAACAATGGAAAATTTAAATGCATTGTTTTGAGGAAAGTTTAAATGTGATTTAATTTGTTTTGTTTTATATTATGATTTTGGATTAATTTAATAATATATATATATGTGTGTGTGAGATATAGATTATGTATTTTAATAAATATAATTCTTTATATATATATATATATATATATATATATATTATTATATTTATTAAGATAGGAGATTAATATTGATACTTAAGATGTATAAAATATTCTTTTTAGATTTTGATGCATGAGAATTTTTTGAATTATTTGAAAACGAATTTTAATTCAGATGAGTTAATTCCATGCATATTATATTGTTTGAAAGGATTTAGAATATCCAAATGTAGATGTGATATATTCTTTTAATTTGTTTTAAAACTTATTTTCTTGTCGGGTAAAATGGGAAAGTCTCAATTAAACAAGTCTTCCAGATCAAATTGTAAAAGTGGGGATAGTGATTGTTAAACTGAATTTCTGTATTGGTTATTGATGTGTACATGATTTCTTTGTATGGTATTTAGATACCAAATAGTTGTGATCAAAAATTTTGATGTTCGTAAAGAATAGTGTTGAAATTATATTTTGTATGATTGTACACTTGTAAACCACAGTCATAAAACTTAGATACCTTGTTATATTTAGGGGAGTGGCTATTTGTAAGGGCCGACACACAAAGTGGTGTCAGGGTAACTTACAAAAAGTTAACTAAGTCAGTGATAATTAAATGACATAGTAGTTAAATTAAAACACTTAACAAGATGTACATGCCTCACTTATGACTCTTGAACTTCTTCAGTCATGAGTATAAGTTGAGAAGGCTTGGTATGGAAAATCGATGTCTTGTTTCTTCAAAAGACATTTGATTCCACAATAGTATGTAATAGGGGCCGGGTTTCGTAAGAGGTTATCAGGGTAACCCAAGGATTGGGGGCCGGAACCTAGGAAGAAACACCAGGGTAACCTTTGCATCGTTGTGATGACACTCCACCTAGAATAACAGTCAACCTTGTATTTGTATTACAATCAATTGTCTAAAATCTGGAAGCAATGTAACCATTAGATTGTTTGTACTAGTGTCTAGGGTTAGTAGATTAGGTCTAGGTAACCTTATTACGATCTCCTAGCACGGGGGGTGGACCTACGAGTACCACATGGTTGGGTGGAACGTGCACCTTACTCTGTTGGGTCCCCAGTTTGTGATCATGGCATCGAGAGCTTCATGGATGGAGAGCTCGCACTTGGATCTTATGTGTACTTTCATTATTATGTAAATTTTGTATTGTTAAAACATCCCTCAATGTTGTGAGGTGATCATTTGTAAAATGTAACTATTATTTGAACTACCTCATCAAGATGAATGAGTATTGTAATATCATATCAAATGCAATGTATGGAAAAACATGTATGTACTTTATTATATCTTGAATGGAAAATTTTAATGTTATGCAAAGTTTATCTTTATGTTAATGTTATTAATATGTGCAATGCAAAATACTTTAGTCACTTATGGAAAACTCAAAGTAGTGTAACGTTTAGTAATTTAACGAATGTTCGCAACTAATTAACTTAATAATAATTATTTTTTTTTAAAAAAAAATTATTACACCTTCATACACAATTGCAACATTCTTAGGTTATTAAGGCGGGGCATTACACATCCTTAGGTAGTGTGGTAATCTTGCACCATTCTAGAAAAGTGGTTTAGTTTAGTTATTTGTTTCTCTATTAGTTTGTAGATATTAGTTTGTGATGAAGAAATTTGTTGTATTTGATGATAATGTGAAATTGGCTTTCAAAGTCTTAGGAATAGTCATTTTTTTTAAAATTTTTTAGTTGCATGTTAATATCTAACAATAATGAGAAAAAGCTAATAAATTGCTACAAGAGTATCTACTAGGTGGATAGTTATGAAAAATTAGGATTGTTTTCATGTGTGGCAAGTTATTTAGAGTTTGCACCAACAAATATTTTTTTTAAGTATGTATTGAACCATTGACAATGAGTGTTGAGCATCATGAGGACGTTTATCCACCTTTTTTCCACTTAAATTTATAATTTTTCTATTTATAGTTGATGACCTGTTACATGTGGTATTGGAATTTGTTCTATCTTATGGTCAACATAGATCATTAGAAAAATTTGTGGATGTTATAAATATTGAGTTTTGGATCAAATAAAGGTACATGAAGAGGTAATGGAAGAAGTGAAGAGGTAAAACATACATAGGGTGAGACTATAAGGTATCAGATAAAGATTGTGAGTAGAGAACTTGAGAAGTATGAAATAGAGTGCAATCCAAAGGGAAATAATAATACAACATAGTGGCTCAGTAATTAGACTAGTGTTTATGAGGTCATATTTTAGTGTGATCTATGTTTGAATTGTCATAGTAAGTGTAAGAAATAGATATGCCCTAGCATGTAAGAGATCCTGTTACAAAAAAGTGAGAAGTTGTAATCATGGTGATAATCAAGTAAACTTAAATAAATAATAATTTGTTGTTTTTATGAGATCTTTGTGTTGTGTGTATATTTTGATGTTAGTCTAGATGGTTGAATATTCATTCATTGAACCCATGTTTTATGATGACTATATCAAAAAGCCACTTTGTAAAGTATTTCTTAGATATATAGAAACTAGACATCATCCTTTTACAAAAAACTAAAATCAATTCTAAAGAGGAAAATAAGCTACAAAATTAGCATGAATGAGTGCTTCATTTATCAAAGCAAAAGGTGCCTCCAATGGTTTCCAAATCTTATCGAAATAGGTAGATTAAAACAAATAACCAATTGGAAACTCTTTTAGGAAATTATCATTGTCTCCAAACTATAAGTTTTTATTTTCACCATATATGGCCGTAATTGCTCCACCCTTAGGAGATAACTATGGGAGATAATTTATTACATCATAAAACCCATCATACATTAATTATACATGTTATGTGAATATTTTACTACAATATTAACCTCAAATGACAAATTGGTAGGTATAACAAGGTCCACTTAGTCACAAATTGATTTTAGTTCCTTTATCTAAATTAATACACTCTTACATTTAACACATAGGAATGGAACACTCACATAGACAAACAAAAGGCCAAGTTTAAGAAAAATATTAAAGATATTGGATATATTTTTCATCTTTCCCAAATGGATTGAGTATAAAGATTCCATAAAATGTGAAATAGTCATATGCTTGGGGTTAGATCACTTTTGTCAACTTTACAAGTCACGAAAGATCATCTAAACCCCAAATGCACATTCATCTTTAAAATATGTAGTTTTTAGATCAATCCTTCATAGATATTGTTAAAAATTGGGCAAGTGAGCTTGTAAAAGTAAGAAGCGCCAAGATGTATGCTCTAGTAAAAATTCATAGTCCTAAAATATCCACAAAGATTGGAACAATAATATATTTTTTCAAGAATATTCTATCGAGAAGGAAAGGATTGAAATAGAACTAAATACTCTCAATGAATTAATCATAGTTAGAGGGATGAACTAGGATCAATTCATGAAGGAAATATATCTTATCTCAAAACTAATAGATGTACAAGCAAAGAAAAATAAAATCTAGAGGCAACAATCTTGAGAAATTTAGCTAGCTAAAGGTTCAAAAAGAACATAATTTTTTTTCACAACTTAACTAGGGGAAGAAGAAGCTAAGAAAATCACTTCTATCAAATCTCATAGAGGAGAATATCTCGTTGATCCTAAAATCATTAAAGTTGAATCAATCTTCTTTTTAAGTGAACTACTTGGAGGAGGATTCAAACTTGTAGGATCAAATAGACTTTTTATAGTTCATTTCATTCATTATCACCAGTGAAGATAGTCAAATCTTAATGGCACCTTTCACTAAGGAAGAGATCAATTTGGATTCCTTGTAAGTGAACTCAAACATTAGACATGAAAGCAATTACTCAATCCTCGAAATATCCATGATTGAAGGTATCAACACTAGGCATGAAAGCAATCACCCAATTTCTAATACAAATAAAAGGCATGATAATCAAGTTTAATATTAGCAAATCATATAATGAAGTAATTGGAGGTTTCTCATGAAAATCCTAGAAAAAATTGGCTTCTATGATAATTTGAGGGAATTGATCTCAGAATGAAGTAAAAGTTGAAGACTGTTTGCTTGGTTTCTTATTGTCTAAATCATGCAACATTGACATGATAATAATTAAGGGAAGTTTCATAGTGATCATTCTATGCATATAGAAAAGATGCTCTATTTATTGGAGACTAAACATCACTTTGAATGAAGTATGTGTTCTACCAGGTTAACATCTTTAATTGTCACACATTGCTATCGGTGGTTGGCCTAGCCTTACAAATATATAGGACCAATAACACATTTAATCTTGATGTTGGTACAATCATTCCACCTTCTAAGAGCATTCCTTGGAATCATGTACCAATCAATTCCTATGTTGGAGTGATACTTCCCAAAATTTGGTTTAGTTCAAGAGGGTTTTGACCTCATTAGTTTTTGTCAAATGCTTCTCACTCCTTAGATAAATGATAATCATTTATTTCAATCTCTCTCTAGGCTCTTTTTTCTACTAAAAAAGTCACAATGGAGTTGCTCATTCACTTTGGTTGTGAATTTTAGTAGATGACCATCGTTGTGGAGATCAATGAAGCTAGATTTAGAGAAGTTTTCTTCTTCCAGGGTGGTGATATCTTGGTTGTCATTTTTGAAATGTTTGGTATGGATCTCATCAAAAGATTTATTTGACACGATGTCAACATTGACATCTCTTCCATGTTTGTGTGTAATATCTATACCCTCATTAGTGACAAGGAATATACCAAGGCCATGAGACAATATTACATTTGGAATAAAAGCATGATAGGCATAGAAGTAATTATTGATAGCATCGCTCTTGTAAGTGTGAGTACTCTTCCTATTGATGGATTTAAATGCTATGGGTTTTCTTCGATTGATATTATTCCTGACATTGAGAGTAGATTCATACTGTTGAATAAAGAAACTACAGCTATTTAAGATTCTTAGAGATCTGGTGAGTTACTACAACTGATCATTGGATGTTTTTGCACTTCGTGAAGCTAAGAAGAGGTCTTCAATCCATTTTGTTAATATCCTGCAATCAAGGTGTTCCATGAGAACATTTTTCATTGAGGCATTCTGTCAAACAGTTCATGTGCCTTCCACATTTTGCATATCTTGCAATCACGACATTCTGTCAAACAATTTTTGCAGCCATCCTGTCAAAAAGTTCATGTGCCTTGTCTAAGCTTACACATTTTGCATACATGTCTAACATGGCAGTTGCAACTACAACACCTGATAAAACTCCTCTATAGTGATTGATGTCCATACCCTATTCCAAAGCGCCCATTTTCGCACAGGCTGGGAGGATGCTGGAAAAAGTTGCGGAGTGTGGCTTTACACCAGACAATCGCATTTGGTTGAAAGTTCCTAAATCCTTTTCAACAAACGTGATTTGTGCATGCCCTGCAATCATAACATTCCATGAGACAGATTTATTTCAGTCATACGGTTAAATAGTTCATGTGCCTTGTCTATGCTTCCACATTTTACATACACGTCTAATAGAGCATTACCAACTGTGATATTTAACAATAATCAACCTTCTTTAGACTTTGACAGAAGTCAATACGCTGTTCCAGAGCTCCCATTTTTGCACAGGTGGGGAGTATGTGGCAAATAAAACTGATCGGGAGGGAAATTTATTTGTTGCATCACCTGCATCCTGAGCACGCCCATGTCTTTTGTCCACTGCAGAAACCATTTGCATAAAGCAAGAAAGGCCATGAAAATACCTCGCTACGAGGTATTCCAAGACAGTGGTGATGTAGGCGGGAGTGCCCCTTGGCATCTGCTTTATTTTATGCGATGGAAAGCGCGCACGAAAACAATTCAAATCCAAACGTTAACGGCGACTATGTTTTGAACAGAAACGGATGGGACGGGAGGCCAGACGGTTTTAAACGGAAACGGATAGTACTGGATGCCAAGAGAAAGGAATGGGCCCACATCCACCTAAGCAGTCAAAGCTTAGTGTGTGATTTTTAAGCCCAGCCTCATTAAATTTCCGAATAGAAACTAACGCCTAAACCAAGGCTAAGACCAACGCATACTATGTAGTAAATAGTGCACAATACTTTTAAGTATTGATGCAGTGTATAATGTGCTCTAAAGGCAGCGCTAAAATCATTTGATATGAGTTGACCAACTTGCCGATACAACCCATCATGTGTAAGGACTTAGTCAAAGTTTAAAGAGGTATTTGATTGGTATTTAGTCACTAACTTAGTCTTAAAACAACAACACCAAAATGCACGATGGAAAGAACTAGGTGGCGCCAAAATATGAATTTGCATTATGATTAGTAGGTCCAAATTATTGAGAATTATCCAGCGATGGAAGACTAGGTAAAAGGTAGAATACGTCATGTTTTTGCTAGAAAATTTGGAGTCGACCTGTTTAGTTTTCACCTTGCATTTCTAAGATAAACTCTTGTTGTCTATGTTTCAGTCGATTTGCTGTTCTAATTAGATGACTATTGTTTTTAAATTTTGCCTCCAGTTGAAGTTAAATTGCTAAGTCGACCATATAGCTGAGAAGTGTCAATATGCAAGGCTTATGCAAGGCTTGATTATAGGCAGAGGAGTGTATAAATAGAGGTGTAGGATACTTCATTTGGACGCATTGTTTCTCTTGCATTTTGTTGTTTTCATTTTGAGTTATTCTTGAGTGAGTCGAGAGTTGTTGTGAGGAGAGTTTAGTGAGATTTTGTGAAGTGTTTTTTAGAGTGGTTTGGAGAATTTTCTGAAGAGTCTTGGAGTTGATTGAACTTGGAAGTCAGTTTATTTATTTTGGAATTAGCGTTTAACAGGCATGTTATTTTTCCCACTTATATTCTTTATGTTTTTAAAAGATTGAATGTTGTGATATTTGTGTGGAAAGAACATTGATTTTCTAGGTTAGGTAAAGATTATGTTTTGAAAGAATTTAATTATATTTACATCTTATGATCCTTACTTGAGTGTTTGTACATACTCCATATTAAGGAGTGATTGTGTTCATTAGTATTAAATACTAGGGAAAGAAGAAGCTTAGAATAGCTTATGAAGTATTTTTCTTCAAGTTATTGTGTATTCCGAACTATAGAAAGTTCATAGATTACCTTGGAATTAGATTATCCAATGGAAGAAGTAACTTGTATTTGATAGTATATTATGCTAGGTAAACCCTAGTGGTTAATAAGGGTAACAGTACAACAAAAATGATGGCATAAGAAACATGTTGTCATTGTTAGGTGATAGCGTTATGCAAACCAGATTGTTAGTCAACTCTTGAATGATCACTTGGTTGTTGCTTACTTGATTATTGATTGGAACCCTAGGTTGAGAATAACCTACACGAATGGTATGATGGTTGATTGATTTTATCCTAGGATTAGGGTAAACTAAGGAGGAGATTACCTATGTGATCAAGTTGTTCACTTGAATTTGTGAATTATTATTGATTGGAGCCATGGGTGGGAATACTCTATTTAGTTGGATTGTTACTTGACTAGTTGTTTTACACTCTTGACATTAAGTCTTTTTATTGATAAAAATCCACTAAATTTGGATAGTCTTTTATTGATGTGAATTCACCCTCGCTTAGAGTATTTTGTTGTTGAGACTATACTTTTGGAATGAGTCATTTATTGATATAATTATTCTTTTGATTGAGGTCATTTATTGATTTATTATACTTTGAGTAAAGTCATTCCTTGTTGAAGGTTATACTTCTAGTTTGAGCTTATTTATTGATACTCTTGAAGGGAGTCATTTAATGTTGAGATAAACCATTGATTAAAGACTTTTATAGTTGGGAATTGTACTTTTGGTACTAGAGTCACTCAATGATGTGACGTTATGTTATTTTGTTTGGTTAGTCGATAAGTAAGAGTTACTGGAATTTACTTAGTAGAAATGTTATAAACATGGGTTGTTCTTGGGGTTAATGATTAGCCAATGGAGGGAATTGCCTATGCATAGTTGTTATAAAGAGATAGGTTGTTCCTAGGGTTAATGATTTTTTAATGGAGGGAATTTCCTAAGCATAGTACATGAATGGTCATTAAACAAATCGAGCTAGGAAAGTGGGTGAATGGATGACTTTTTATATGGAACTTTGGCCAAAGTAGTGTAAGTAGCCACTGTTTACACTGTCAGTTCACTGTGTCTAGTTTTAGACAATTTATGGTTCAGTATTTTCATACTTGTAGTTGTAGCTACTGCATGATTAGGTTCTAGAATTGTAGGGAACAACACTAAGCTCAAGAAGGCTATTTGTTATGGGGTTTTACCAACCAATCTCTTCGTCGAAGGATAGGGCCATCTTTCCATATGTGGCAGATGTGCGGGGGATGACATTTGAGTCCATGGTTGGCAGAAAAGCGCTTGAGTGGTGCTTCTCCTCATCAGTTAGCGAACAATATTTGTAAGGGATTTCCTGGACCATTTGTTACTATGTGCTAATGAAGCTCAAGGAGCTATGTATGTTTTCTTATATTCATGACTATGGAAGTTGTAATGCAAGAAATGTTATCTTGAGATTTTAAATGTATTGGAAAGATTGTACATTCAATTATAATGAAAATGGAAAGTTTGAAATATGTGTTATTTCAGATGTGCATATTATCTTTGAAATAGAAGAAAAAATTTATTGTTATGTGATGGCATCATGAATTATTCACTTGTGGTTAAACATTGGTAATTCTTTTGAGTAGAACAACAGGTATGTTATAAAACACCTAAAATAATTCACCTATTGTCATATCACACTTACTATAGCATTTATTAATCATCAAATTAATTGTCTATTAATAATCATTTACCACATCACATGTTATCATTTATTAAATAATAATTATTTCTCATTTAATCAAATTATCCATTTAATTGGGTCAGGGGGCCTAGCTTGATTGGATAAAGCATCTTGTTATAGACAAGAGGTTACGAGGTCTAGTCTCCCCCCATCCTCGTGGTACCAGAGGGCGTGTCGCACCAGCGCCACCAGTCATGTGAATTTTTTTTACCAAGTGCACTACAGTTTATAGGGGGCTACTCGATTCCTGCAATCTAAAAAATATATCCATTTAATTAAATAATGTTTTATTGTTTAATTAAATGTGAGCTAATTATCCATTTTCAAATAATTTTAATTTTTACTCATCAATTAGCTTCTTTTTCCTCTTCAATCAACTCTATCATCACTGATAGTTAACTTAGTCTTCGTTTAGAAATGTAATCTTCATTCATCAGTCAACTCAATCTCTATTTAGAAAAATGTTTACCTAGGGCATATTGTAGTCTATAGGGGGGCTACCTAATTCCTACAATCTAAAATATATATATCCATTTAATTAAATAATATTTTATTATTTAATTAAATAATATTTTATTATTTTATTAAATAATATTCTATTATTTAATTAAATACGAGCTAATTATAGCTCACTTAGTCTTCGTTTAGAAATGTAATCTTCATTCATCAATCAACTCAGTCTCTATTTAGAAACTTAAACTTCATCCATTAGTTGACTCAATCTTCAAATGAAAAATTATTGCTCACAATTATCCATCAATTGAATTAAAAAATGTAGTATTATCTTCTCATCACTTTGAAATGGAAAATTTTCTTTTTCAAATGAGTTGACTCTATAGGACCAATTTAGTTAACTAAATATTTTCATTCTTATCTTCATCTCCTAATTGTTTATTCCTCAAAAAATCTATAAATAAAAGTATTATTTCATCATTTCATATCTCACATTTTATGCAAATCAACTTTGTTGAAATCTATCACTAATCTAAATCAATCATCAATCAAAGTGTTATGTTGTTAAGTCACATCCACATACAGTCAAGGCGAATAAATCTTGACATCAATTTTTTAGGTTTGCATTGGGATCAATAAATAGGAATTAGATTTATATTTAGATTTTATGAATTTCAAGTCTTTTTATTTCATATTTTCTCATTTCATTGTATACATTTTGGTGAACACGACATGAACACGCTAACCTTTAACATTTGTTGTCTATGAGTGTTTTGTTTTTTCTTGTCTCATAGGTTGTAGGTTCTTTCAAAAGATTTCAAAAATCAAGTTTTTATGTCTTCTAAGACATAACAAGCATCACAATTCATCCAGAAGGATTGAGAAATAAATTTTCATATATAAGTTCATGATATTTTGGTGCAAGATAATATTTTAAACTTAAAAAACTTATTTTTTGAGAACTTTTATAATCCCTACATTTGTATGGATTTGTACTTTTTGGATTGTGAATTCGTTGTTGCATGTATCTTAATTTTTTTAATAATTAATCTTATTTTATTTTTTGGTTAAAAAATTAATTGACACTAGTTTAATCACTAGTTTAAATACCAGCCTTTAGTAAAATGCTAATAACTTTTGCTATTAAATCTATCAGATTTTCAATTTTTTAAAGGCATTGGAAAGCTAGTTTTGTGTCAAATGTTATGGATTAGGATATTCCTTTAAATTTGACACCAAAAATTAGATAAAATCATTTTGAAGTAAATGCTTCCTTTTAATTCTTCAAATGAGCATATCTTTTGCATGCAATATCCTTTTTTGGTGATTTTTTTTTAAAATGTTAAAATTTCACAGAAAGACTAATGGTGCAGTTAATTTTTCAGTTTGAAACCATCTTTTACTTTTTTAATTAATCATTGAATGAAACTCCTTTTCATTTGCAAAGAACAAAATGCATAAACAATCTTCTCCACAAGCCAAAGAGAAAAATAATGAAAATTTTGACATATTTGTTTTGCAAGACGGTTGTAAGAAGACAAGTTTAAAGACCTTTTTCTTTCTTTGTTTGTTTTTTATGTGTCTTTTCAAATAATTTCTATGATGGATTAAAATGAACATCACCTTTTGATTTGGTTAATGAAAGAATAATTATCTTTTGATCTCATATGCTCTTCTCTCTCACGTTTGTGTAACCTTGAGAATTGGAAACACACTTCTTTTTTTCATTTTTAGGAGGTATATCTAGGGATTTCATCACCCTAGAGGATGACCTCAAATCTAGTGTTCTGGTAGAGTATAATTAGCGAGGGGTGAATCAAAAGACATGACTCTTGGAAGTTGTAGCTTTGTCATTTGGGCTAAGCCCCTAAGAACTTTATACCTTGGGGAAGTGAAGAAGAAGGGTGTGTTACCCTCTTCTCTCGACTGTTTAACATTGTTGCACTTTCAAATTCATAGATTAGGCCTCATGTTCCCTTGTGGTATATTAAGGTTTCCCCTAGAATTATTGTATAGCTTAGATATGAGCTTTTGGCCATCTTCTAGTGTGGTGCAAGGGATGTGGATTGTACTCTAAATTTACTCGTGATGTACCTCCATGTGATGAGATAGATCTAATCAAGGTAAAAAAATTAGCAATCTTTGATAAGGGATCTTGCACTTTTCTATGGGGAATTGATCTCTAACTATCCATTCATAAGTAAGCATATTAGCTTTTGGCTTATGAGCCCACATTAAGAGTCACTCCCACTTGATTAATTTTAAGATTGTTGGTGTATTCTTTGTGTTTGTTATTATTAGATTAAACCTCCCCACTTGAAACTAAATGGGGACCTCATCCTTTTCAGGCTTAGATTTTTTAATCTTCTATCTTCTTTTTAGTGTAAACTTCAAAACCAAAAAACCAAAAAAAACACAAAATCCTTTTTTTTTGTAAACTAAAAAACCAAAAAAAAAATTGATGGATTGCCTTTACCTCTTTCTAGGGTTTAGAATCCTACCTTTATCCACTAAATTAACCATCTTATCCATCCTAGCCCAAATTTCTTAACAATTCCTTCATCTTACCTTAATATTCTCCTTAGTCAAACTCAAAATCTCTTCTCTTGTGATGAGGATGATGTTAGCCTAGTTGATCAACCAAAGTATGACCCTGAAACATAGAAAAATAGGTTCACCAAAATTAGACAAAGGAAAATAGGGTGTAACCAAAATTAATGGGAAATGGTTTATGTGGCCTATCTTTCTATTAATTTCATTAGGAAATGAGATCCCCAAAATTAGGATTGAATTTCAACCCTTAAGTGAGTCAACCCTATTAGAGATCTTGCAAATCTCCTTATGAAAGAGGACGAGGTAAAATCTTCCTAAACAATACTTTTGGGAGATAAAATAAAAATATTAAATGAACTCAATTATGCAATGTAAGGTTGGGATCATGTATTTAAAGCATAACTCTAACAGAAATTAAAAACTTTTAGCAGATTTGAAAAAGGTAAGACACTATGTACCTCTCACCAAAAGCAGTTGTTGAGCATCCATAAATGGCGAATGAGTCCTTGTACAAATTTTTTTCTTAATTTTTGGGGTCCTCTAGAGATAGATCTAAGATGCCTTTTCCCACAAGTTTCACTGCTATATATTCAAAAATAAATTCGGGATCTGATTTTTCATGGCCTTGACAACTTTTTGTGACAACTTTTGTAATTTTGCACTTTTGAGATCTTCAATTTCAATCCTTCTTCAACTTAAGATCTACACATACACAAGAGATAAAAATTGTTTGTTTTTGGTGGATAATGGTTTTCCTTGGTCAAACCCTAGCTTGGTAATTAAAAATTGAAATGAAAGAACAATAAAATGTAAGGAATGATGAATGAACAATGCTATGTTGCAACTCACAAAACCCTTGAATGGAGATCCTAAGAGGACTGAAGTCTAACACATCTCTCTAAGATCTTGATCTTGCATGAAATGGATTGATTGGATGTTGACCTTCATGCTTGAAAGCTTGAAACCTACATCACAATGTTAGCTCCAAAAAACATGCATGAATGCAAATAACATTAACATGATGCTTGAGATCTTGAATTTTGATTTAGAAGACTAATAAATTTGCTCTTGAATGCTCTTGACAATAATCAATCAGGCTTTGAGAAGCCTCGATAAGATAGTCTCTTGATCAATAGTAGGGGACATTTCTTTCTCAACATAAGATGTCATACACACAGTAGATAATAATGCATTAGATCAAGATGAATATAAAGGTTGGAAACCTAGACCCTCCTTGGAAAAGTAAAGTATAGACTTGATTTCTATCATTTTGTACCATGTTTTCATTATATCCATGTTTAGGAAGGATTTTGTATCCAAGACCATGACATGCTTCCAACTCAGATGAAGAGATTGTATGCTTCTAAGAAGGATTGGCTTCTTCACGAGCACACAAATCCTTTTTAATTTTTTTAAAGTTACATATCTTCCTCCCATGAGGGATGGGAGTTGAAGACCCCCCATCACCACTATGGGGTGGTGTTGTTGATGTAGAATTAAGTTGAGAAAATGAAAAAAAGAGTCTTTAAGTGTAGATTGTGAGATTTTGTACTCTCCCATAAAGGAGGTTGTAAAATATAATGAACCCCAATCATCCCTAAAACATGTGTTTGAAGATGAATCATTTGTATTTGACTCTTTGGACTTTGAGGGTGAGATTTTGGACTCTTCTTTGAAACAAGGTGTAAAATCTAGCAGCCCCCAATCATCATCTAAGAGTTTTGTTATATGTGTAGGACAATTAAGATTACCATCAACTTGTATAGGTTCTACTTTGGAAGTTGGAATCAAAGTATTAAGAGAGTTGGAAGTGTCATGATCATGTTGAACTTGTGAATTATAACTTTGTTCATCTACTTCAACCGTGTATATATTGTTATCATATTCAAACTTCATCTCATGGTGAAGAGTAGATGAGACTCCTTTAATGGCATGAATCCATGGTCTCCCTAGGAGAAGGTTTTATGAAAGAGGTCCCGACATGATATGGACAAAAGTGGGAAAAACTATAAGCCCAACCTCAATGGGTAATGTGATAATTCCTAATGGTTGTTCATTAACATTGTCAAATCCACAAATATTAACATCATGGGGTTGAATAAGCTTCTTTTCCACACCAATTTTATCTAGGAAATCAATGCTACAAAAATTAATACCTGCTCCATTGTCTATGAGTGTACACCTAACTTCAGTTTCAACAATGATCACCTTTATTATTAAGGCCTCATGTTTATTTTGTATCTCAAGCGAGGGTAATTCATGTTGAGGGAATGTGATATCTGACCCTGTCACTTGCATACAATCAAATGAGGTTGCTACATCATTCAATTTAATAGAATGTTGGATATCATTCTTTTACAAAACTTCTTGGAGCATCCTATTGTATGTAGGTGATTTTTAATCAAATCCCAAAGGGACATGTTTATCGGAGTACAATGAAGTTTCTCAACAAGATCATACTCTTTACCACTACGTTGAGGAATGTTGTATGCGTGAGAAGTTGTGTGATAAATTGGTTGTTGCAACACATTATTACTACAATGTTTCCTTGCAAAGTTTAAGATAGCACCTAGAGATAATGGAGGTCCTATAATGGGAGGTGACTTAGGAGACTCACTAATTAAAGGAGATCCAATTTGTGCGTTCATAACCTCAATTGAGTTACCAAGATGACCTTCTAGTGAGGGGGGGTCTAATGTGAACTTAACATCATCTATGCCATCCATATTACTATTTTTTGAGAGAAATGTAGCATTGGAAGAGGGACAAACAATATTCTCATGATGCTCAATAATTGGGTCTTCTAACACCAAGATACCTTCGTCACAAGTATGAGAGGTATTGAGAGAACAACAACTAGGATTTCCATGATTATCTATGATTGCTCCCTCTTGCACCAAAGCTTTAGTGGATTATCTAGGTGAGATGAAGTCCTCACTTGGGCTTCATCTAACATGCCAAAGTAATCACAACTAAAGGGCTTGAAGGATATACTTTCTCCAAGGTTTATCATTTCGTTTATGGTTTTTGTTTTGATGTTTTTAGGGTATTTTTGGTTTTCAAAGATTGTTAAATACAAATTAATCTATCTAAAATATGAAATGATGCTAAAAATAAAGCAAATGAATACAGATTTGAAACCACCCACAACTAAAACATGCAATTTTTTTCCCAATTTGTAATGCCTAAACTAAATGGATGATTAGACCTAATGAATTAAACAAAAATACTCAAAATTTGATAGACTAAAACAATGGTTTACCAACGGATCTAGGAAGTGCAGAAGACTACAAAAATGCTTAGCAAAGTTGGTTTTCATGTTCCCTCAAGGACTCATTTTCCCAAGGGAGAATGGGTCCTTGTACAGGGTTTTTAAAAATGAAAAATGCAAATTCTAAGTTATTGTTTATGTTCTCTGTTCCAGATTGCAAACTGTGGTTTTTGTGACAAAATTTTCTAGATTTTAGTGTCCTAATGTAAATGAAATTAATGATAAATGATGAAAAAATAGACACTTTTTTGGATGCAATTTTAACTAAATTTGTTGATGTAAATGACTAAAAATATAGTAATATGCAAAATCAATGTAATATGCATGCAATTTTTTGGATTTTCTAGATTTTAAACAATGCAAAATGCAAAATACAAATTTAAAACCCTAAATGAGATGTAAACTAATGCAATCTTGACAACCTTAGATGAAATGAAAACTAATGCAATGTAATGCAAACTAATGCAAATCCTAGATCTAGGGTTTGAATGACCTCCAATTTTAGAAAGTTTATAGTGTAAGAATGTTGGGCTCACCAAAATGAAACAGAAAAATAGGTTCACCAAAATGAGAAAAGAAAATAGGATTTAACCAAAATGGATGGGAAATGGTGTGTGGGACTATATTTCTAATTTCATTAGGAAATGAGATCCCCAAAGGTAGGATTGACTTTCAACCCTTAAGTGAGTCAACCTTATTGAAGATCTTGCAAATTTCCTTATGATAGAGGATGAGGTAAAATCTACCTAAACAACACTTTTGCAAGATAAACTAAAAAGAGTAAATAAACTCAATTATGCAATGTAAGGTTGGGATCATGTATTTAAAGCATAACTCTAATAGAAACAACAAACTTTTAAAAGATTTGAAAAAGGTAAGACACTGTGTACCTATCGCCAAAAGTGGTTGCTAAGCATCCAGAAATGGTGAATCAATCCTTGTACAATTTATTTTTTTCTCAATTTTTGGCGTCCTCTAGAGATAGATCTGAGATGCCTTTTTCTACAAGTTTCACTACTAAAAAGTCATAAATGAATTCGAGATTTGAGTTTTCGTGGCCTTGACAACTTTTTGTGACTACTTTTGCAATTTTGCACTTTTGAGATCTTCAATTTCAATCCTTCTTCAACCGAAGATCTGCACATACACAAGAGATAAAAATAAAAAATAAAAAATGGTGGATAATGGTTTTCCTTGGTCAAACCCTAGCTTGGTAATTAAAACTTGAAATGAAAGAATAATAAAATGTAAGGAATGATGAATGAACAATGCTATGTTGCAACTCACCAAACCCTTGAATGGAGATCTTGAGAGGACTAAAGTCTAACACATCTCTCTAAGATCTTTATCTTGCATGAAATGGCTTGATTGGATGTTGACCTTGATGCTTGAATGCTTGAAATATACATCACAATGTTAGCTCCTAAAAACATGCATGAATGCAAATAACTTTGACATGATGCTTGAGATCTTGAATGCTAATGTAGAAGACTGATAAATCTTCTCTTGAATGCTCTTGACAATAATCTTTGCTCTTGTGAAGTTCACCTCTAGTTTTTATATTTGAATTGATAAAAAGACCTTTTATTTACAGGTAATTTTCTAATTTCCCGACAATTAAACATCAAAGGTTAATAATTGCAATTTGAATTTGTTCATCATAAAATGCTACCAAAAACATATTAAAAATTAAGATCCTCAACTTAAGGAGGACCCATTTTCCCTTGGGCGAATGGGTCCTAGGACCTAAATCTAGGACACTCAATTTCCAAGGCAATTTAATTAATGTTTGCAATTGTTTAATACAAGTTCCCCTTTCAAAAATAGGATTATTAGGATTTTAAATGCATAATTGGGTCAATTAGAGGCTTAATTAAGTCTAATTAATTAAAGGGAGGCAAACAAAGTGAGAAAATGTGAAGGAGTAAATTTTTCGTCACTACAGACCCATATGACGATAATGAGAGTCTTGTGGATCAACCAAAATATGACCCTTATGACTATAATTAGAGTCTTGTAGATCAACTAGAGTATGACCTATATGATGATCAAACCTTAGAGTATATTGCCTTAAGGAAGTGTCATCCATCTATATTCCATCAATACCAACTCATAATCCATAATCATCCATCCATCTACCATACATACCAACACCTTAAAGTCTTTATTCACCCATCCATCTAACATCAATAACAACTAATTTTCTAACAACCTTACAAACAACCCATAAGCTCTAGTCATCCATCCATCTATCCTAAATATCAAGAGCCAACTAGCACAATATATATCATTGATCCTGAACAAACATCTATTAGTCACCCTCATCCCAACCTTGATAACGGAAACCAATCTTCCATCCAAAGCCTTCATCAAAACCAAACCATATTCAAAATCCCTATATCCCATCCATATCCCAAATCGTCATCCCCATCACCAATCCAAAAAATCTTGTATCCTCTACCTCCTATTGTAATCCTTCATCCTCTAAACCATTACCCTTAGGTATTTTCTCCAAGGACTAATAACAAGGGATATTAAGCTCCAATACATAAAAAAAAGTTAGTCAATCCCATCACATTACTAATCCTACATCATCTAACCATCCCTCACAATAATTCCCTTCATCACCTATTATGCTCACTCAAGAGATTCCTATCCAAAGTCCTAAGTCCACTCAAGGAAATCCTATCATTATCCAAAATCAAATTCCTTTATCTAAACCATTAGATGTATGCCAAAGAAAAATCCAAAGCATTATTAAATAAACTCCAACACAAATCAAGATCAAGCTACCCAAAAAATCCCTATAGATGATCATGATATCCAAGCTAATCCAAGCCTTGATCAAAATATTGCTTGTGATATCCAATCTAATCCAAGATTTGATCAAAATATTATTTATGAAATCCAAGCTAATCCAATACTTGATAAATATCCTATCTCTAATCATGACATCCAAGATGATTCAATATTTGATCAATATCCTACTTGTGATGAATAAATCCAAGATGATCCCCTTGTCCACCTCAATCCCATTCATGATCACAAAAATGAAGTTGATCCCATCCATAATCCTAAAAAAATTCATTCCCAAGATGAGACACTTTCCTCCCTTGGAAACATAGATAATAAAACAAATGACATGGAACACGTAAAAGAAGATAAATAAGCTACCATAGATGACATCAACATCCCAAATGATTGAGATTAACAAAGCATGATCAAGGATAAATCTCTAGCATCCTATAAACTAGGATTATATGTTTTTGTCAAAGAAATATTTCTCGTGTATGAGAAAATAACAAATGATGGTTCTCAACCTCAAGATGGGTAAGCATCTTGCTTCCAAAACAACAAATACCCCATCACAAATAAAAAATTTCAAAGTATGTCTAGTATCAAGAAAGAGGATTAGACCTACATGAGAAAGGAATTTTAGATCTGGTATAGTTTCATGAAAATCCTAGATATCATTATTCATTGATCAACAAATCAAATAGTGTTAGTGATACCTCCATGATATTAGGGGGAAATTCATGCAATACAACCATCAAAATAAGGGCCATGTGTAGTCTTTGCCAGAATTTTTTCTGCCAACACTCCCCCCGTCCACACCATAAACCATCATTCCCAAATCCTTAAACCCACCAATTAGAGCCAACAAAAACAAAAGTATGACAAAGAAAAAGATCAAATGACAAAATCTAATGAATCCAAAAATCCTAGTGGACACATAAAATCAAAATGGATCCTAAAAAAAATTGGATCATGAAAAGAAAAGAAAAGAATTCAAAAGTCAATCAAAATGTGGAGCCACAAGAAAAAAAGGTCTCCTACATATAACAAGTATCCACCTTCAACATGGTTATCAAGAAAGTCATATAAAAGTGTTGGTTCCAAACACAATCCCAATACAAATTATAAAACCCATCATCCACCATCCCAAGTTTAGCAAATAAATAATACTATATCTAAAGTGCCATGTAATACATCCACATCTACCATCATCCATCATAATCCAACATCTCGCTTAAAGTCTAAAAATCCTACTTCACAAATCTATCATCTCCTAGCAACAAACCTTTATTATAAGGACTCTCATGGCACTCTATCACGATGTGAGTATTCAGATAAGGCTAGCCCTAGTATCAACAAGGATCACAATGACATCCATGTGTTATATACAAGCACCATGACCCTGACAAGACAACTTCGTAGAGGTCACTACTGGCATATCATGACACCAACACCATCAAACGGACTAGAACAACTACTGATCATTTGAACATCAATGCCATCCAAAAATACCAAAAAAAATTAAAATATTAAAAAAAAAAACAAAAAAAATAGTAAAGAGAATTTTTTTCTTTGATGAAAACCATTTCTATGATCCCTTGGGGTAGTCACCATAATGAAAACCTAGCAAACAGGCATCATGTTTGACAATAAAAAAAAAAGTAAAGAAAAATATTTTGTCCAATAGTGAAAACTTAAATATGATGCTTTGAATAAGTACCATGATGAAAATGTAGCAAACATGTGGCATGCATGAGATCAATTATCTTTATGTACCATCACACTTAGGGGCAAGTTGTCTCATTCATCAAACCTTTTTTTTCATGTCATTGCCATCCATCTATGAATCTTATGCAATTTCCATCCATCTTCCCTACCTGCCTTGATCTTAATAAAGATTGGGGTAGAAAATTAAAACATGTTTTGGTAAATTCTTGACATGTCCGTCTTTTGTACATGCACCATCAAATGTCATGTCATCAAGCCTATATAGCATTATCCAATCAATGTTGGAAATTATTACATCATTAGTAAATAATAAATAAATAAAGTTGATTTTAGGAGTTATTCTCGTAAAAAAATTTAGAGTAGTTATACACTGAAAAATGTAAGACTAACAAAACCAAATCAAATCAATGTAAAATTATCCCAATAAAATCAAATATATATATATATATATATATATATATATATATATATAACAATGTAGTTTGCAATCTTAGTTTTATTGCTCTATCATTTTTAACACAATATCTCTCTCCTTGTGGTTGAAAACCCTATAAACACAATATAGGAAAATTATAGAGGTGTTTTGATGCCAGTCTGAAACGTGAAGGAATTCACATAGGAAAAGATTTGCATGGAAGTGTCGCTAGAACAATCAGAGAAAGGCATGGATTTGCCATGAGAATTATGTGAGTTTTCTATTCATTTAAATCTGTTACTAGCATGGTAAATCTCATTTCAAAGACATAGGAAAAGGTTTTCATATCCATTGTTGGACGTTGAAGATGTTGTGTAGATTGGCGTTCCAATTATATGCAGGTTGAAGGGGCGTTGAAATTTGCAATAGAAGGGCGATAAGTTCTTTTTCTTCTGGTCATTTTGAAGGGCACAACTTTTGGTAGAAGCATGTGAATTTGGAAGGAGAGAAGAAATGATGGTGCAGAGGCAAAGTGTGTGTACAAAATCTAAGCACTACAATTGAGATTTATTCTAAGATTTTTAAGTGAATTTAGCACCTTGGATAATACAACGATGGGCCTTGACAGATAATATTTTGGGAAAATAACTATTAATAAATGTGAAGATATTAATCCATTGTTTTGTTCACCCTAATTTATAACTCCATAATAGTTATTTCACTTATACGAAGGACTATACTAGATCGAGCAGTAGATCCTAGTGCTCAATGGATGAATTTAGAGCAAATTTCTAGAGTGCAGGTAAACTATTCCAAACATCAGTTATTTCAATTTAGGTACGCCTTCAAAGTCTTTTTTCCTAGACTTTTTTTTTATTGGCATGCATACTATTTAATGAGAGCAGTCCATATTGGAAGAGAGCTATAAGACTATAGTTTATATGCAAAAAATGGAAGCCGCCATGAAGGTGCATATTGTTCAATAGTTGATAGTGAAATTTTATTTCTCATCATTTTAGTTCAAACTTATCAAGCATAGTTTTTATTTATAAAATAAATGCGATTGTTTAAAATTATAGTGGATTAATAAGTTTGTAAATGGAGATATAAAGCGTTATAAGGATAGTTTGGATAATGTTGTAAAAGAGTGTATGATCGATTGAATCCAACACTCAATTTCATTATTTTAAAGCATATAGTGTATATACTCTTGTCATCTATGTTACACCTAAGAGGACCTTCGAAGCTTTGAATGCTACATTTGACAGTTAGAGTGTACTAGGGTCCAATTGGAGGTTGGAGGATATGGAGGTAGGAGGAAATCTGCCATTTCAAGTTAGCTTCTCACTCAGAGATGATACAGTGCATGAGAAGCAACACCAATTTCATTTTGAGTCACTTCATGGAGCAAGGGGGGCATGACAATTGTTTTTGGTTTACAGATAATTGGGTATGTCTCAATCTACAGATTTGGTGAGTGGTACCTATGGATAATTGAGTTTGCCTTGATCCATAGTTTTGCAGGTTTGTATTGTGAATAATTGAGTAAGTCTCGATCCGCAAATGGAGGAGCGTTATTGTGGATAATTGAGTTAGTTTTGATTCATAATTGGTTGGTGGATTTGCTACTATGGATAGTTGAGTAAGTCTCAATTCATAGTTGGTTGTTGTCTTTTCTTGTGGATAATGGAGTTTGTCTTGATTCACAAGAGTGGCATACTTGTTGATAATGGAGTATGTCTCGATTCACAAATATCTTGCAGGTTTATAGGAATGCAGTCACTCAAGTTGTTGTGGTATTACAGAGGCAAGTGTGGACTAATGGCAGTTCTTTTAATAGATTTGTGTTTGACAGAGGTAAAAATGGGTTTTTATTTTTGGTTGCCTGAGGCCATCAACTGTGGTTTGAAAATTCAAAAGGGACTTTGTTGCCTAGTGGATAAGGCACCCGGTCTACTTCACCCATGATTTTGGGATCTCACCATGCCTATGAGAGGCATCTGTACCCAATAGGAACCACTTATGGAACCCTTCAAAAAATTCTTGGTTCCATTCTATAATTGTGCGAAATTTGGCTCAAACCCTTGTGTCTGGCTGTGGGTTATGTTCCTAAAACAACTTTAGGGTCTTGTGAATTAAAACCCTCTAGAATTGGCCTACAAAGCTCTAAAAAACCCTTGGTCATTCTATTGTTCCAATGACCTTTTCTCCTAATACCCGATCACTTAAGTTGCCACTTATGCCATCGAGGTTGTTGTTTTTACCGACCCCCTTATCTTAGGTTTTTCAGTCACCTTAGTGCTTCTTGGTATTAATTTCCTATGATCGAAAGCTTGATTTTAATGACTTAAATCCTTAGCTTTCATCCTCTGAGGGTTAGGTTCACGTTTTCCTAGTGATGGCCCCTTTTTTATGACTAACTTTTGTGGCATGTGTAGAAATGGAACTTCATGTTGACCGTCCGATTATGGGGAATTAATCCCAGTCATTCCCCATATGCCCGTACTAGATTGTTTCTTCTTATTTTATTGACACGGGTTGGCAGGAAACCACATGTTTTGTATGTTGACTTGGGCTCGGTCTCCTCGGTGAAGATTGTTGGCGCCTTTCAAAGAAGATCAACAATAGTAGGAGTGAAGACATGGCCACATCTCTACCACTCCCTATGCGCCCATCTTGATTTATTTAATGTTATTTTAAAGACACGGGCTAGCAGGCAATGGCCACGCACTACTGCCAGATGGTGGGACGAGAGTCTCCATAGGGCTAGTAAATGTAGTCAGGAGGAAGATCAACAATGGGCGTCATGACATGTGTTCTCATCTAAGCCATTCCCCATGTGCTCGTCTGTCAACAATAGTAAGGAAAGATGACCATATGAGTTAGTGGGCAGGGTGACACCTATCATTCTTGTGGGACCCGATAGATCTTGAGGACGGTGATTTTCTTTGTAAGAAATGAAATCGATGGTTGATGGCAGGTGATGTGCGCAAGTCTTGACCACTCCCTACTATCCTATGAGTGTTCCTGTTGTATGCCATATTTTCCAACGAGCACGTAGGCAAGTGCCACGTAGACTGCTTCTAGGAACTTAGAACGTTTCTTGTAAAGGTAAAAGCAATTGGAGATATTCGTCGAAGACTGTTCCAAGATAACAATGGCACTAAATTAGAATTGATTCTTGAGCATGCATGTGAAATTGGTAAAAAAAATTCTAGCTATCAAATATGTCAAAAGCTAGTACACGTGGGAAGGTGAATTTGAAGGCAGGGTACAGACCGATATTCTGAAGATAAGTCATGATCGTTCCCCATTGTCTTGCTATGGTGAATTCCAAGTAAATTAATTATTATGGGCAAGCGTCAGTGTGACACGACAGGTTTGGTTAATAATTTAAGCTTATGGTTAATATACAATTTAAGTGAATGCTTATCTCAATCGAGTTTCTCGATTAGGGACAAGTATCAAATGCATGTGTTTAAGTTTGTCATCATTAATAATTTGGATTATCTAATCATTGATTGGCTTCAAAGTATGATCGACGGTTGAGATTCAAAACTGGGTTAATTGATTGCCAATGCTCTCACACAAGCTTTCCTGGAGAATTAATGCATGCACACACCAGTTGCTCTATATAATGAAGATCACTTGCTTGATTATTTTCACCATCTAACTATGAGAATTAGGAGTCTAGAAGTAGGTGTGATTCTGAGTTTGTTATTTTTGAATAGGGTGGTATCTTTGCTCTGAGAAAGTTTGGTAAGTTGCTAAGAAAGGAAATGGGAAAAGTGAGTGTGAACATTAGTCTAGTCCACAGGTCTAAGAGGCTTAATCCTCTTGATTCTTAGGACAATTATCCCCAAGGTGAACAAGATATGCCAGAAATACCTGTAACACCAAATAAGAAAACAAGAGCTACAAATAATTCAACATGGGGTGCTCTCAAACATGCCTATCATCTAAGAGGCTGAATTGTCTCTAAGGAATTAGCTAAAGGTAAGGAGAAGAAGATTGAGAGGCCAGAAAGGGAAGCTGCAAGAAGAAATAGGTATCACCAAGTTTACATGGGATGTCATCATTCTCCCATTGAAGTCTCAAATGATTCCTCTGACAGTGGAGACGAAATTGACTCTGGTTATCATCAATATCTCATGGCTATGAAGGATTGGGTTGATTTTGAGGACGAGGTTGTAATGACTACTTCGTTGACAATAAGGACACCGAGTGGGCACACCTACTTTTCCGGTGACAAGGAAAAGTAGCATCCTATTTCTTTTCCTAAATGGATTCTTGAATTTTTGGGTCCTTTGTGATAATTTTCTTTCTTTAGTTAGTGTGTTATGATATGGGTCTTCATTTATTTATGCCTTTGGTGCTGATGGTGACATTTCTCAGGTTGGGATGAATTTACATGCTTTTGGTGCTACGATAGTGACACTTTTTGAAGGATGGTGGGGCTGCTTTGGTTAATGGTTTTTTGAGCTCCGCTTTTGTTCTCCCTTGACTTACAGATGATTGTTTTGCAATTGATTGGGGAATATTCTCACTTTCTATTGAAACTCATTTTGGAATGAAAGTGAAATGTGAAATGTATGTGTAATTTAGCCCGATGCTTGTTGCTCCCTTACATTATAAAAGTGATTTCAAGGCTGGTTACATGAGAGGTCAATAGGTAGTTCATTTTGAAAAGGGATATACACAAAAGGAAAATAGATACTAAGTTTTTTCCAATAATATAGTCTAGGAAAAGGTCATCCAACATATATATGTGGTTTTGATAACAATACAGACATAAAAAATGGTACTAAATTTCTATACATTTCTCTCCTATGTACAAATTATACAAACTATGAATAATATAATCAATGGTTATCTTATTTGTCTTTTTTGGATCCCAATGGATGTGTTGTTTAATTCTTGCTTATCCATTCAATGAATGTATGTAAGTGCTTGAACGTAATAGTAGGTTTAATATAAATATTGTGTGAGGATGCTAGTAAGAAGTTAATTATGGAAATGACTAGTGGGGGTATTGTAATGCAATATTTTCAAGGTTGTGGGTATTTTATTTAATACAGGATTGTTATCTAGTCATATAGGATTATGGTTTGACTATGTTTCCTAGAATATATCACTGGTTTGGCGAAGTATTAATCCTCCAATTGTGGTGACCAACTCGATTGATGATCACAAAATATAATTGAATCACTTATGGAATTCTCTCTGGGTGTGTGTGGGAATGTTAAATGAATTATATCTTCTCTTGTTAAAATTGTTCACTACTCTGAAGATTAGCCAAATCTTCATGGTATGATGAATCTAAAACATTTAAGGAGAATCATCTGTTTATTTTGTGTTTGATACTAAATACAGCTAGTATCTACAAAAACATTGTTTAGGATCATCCTCCTAGGTTTCAAAGAGCCTAAAGTGAAGAATTGAAGACCTAAAAGCCTTTACTTATGTGTTGGCCAATCCTTTCCCTTACTGATAATTGTCCTTGGCAATTTCATAGGTGTGTGGTAAGAATAAGTTTGGTTCTAGAAAAATAACCAACATGTACGACATATCTTGGGGCCAACTTGGAAGACTTTCCAAAAGAAATAGGACTTTTATGAGGTTTAAATCTCAAGAAAACTTTATCCCCATATGCGAACTATCTAAGAGTTCGATTCTTGTCGGCATAACTCTTTTATCGGTCTACCACCTCCTTCAGTTTGCTCTTAATGACCCTCATTTGTTCTTCCATTTCCTTAAGCATTTCAGGTCCTACTATAATCTTGTCCTCCAAATTATCCCAATTGATGGGGGTACAACATTTCCGCCCATACATAACTTCAAACAGTGCCATGCCTAAGGATGTATCATAAGAGTTGTTGTATGCAAACTCTACCAAAGGAAAATATTCTTCCCATCTATACTATTGGTCCATACAATACATTCAGAGGAGATCTTTGACTACCTGATTTACCCTCTCTGTTTGCATGTTAGTCTGAGGATGATAAGCTGAGCTGAAATTTAGTTTGGTACCCAATGCAGCATTCAAGGTTGTCTAAAACCTTGAGGTCATCCATGTGTCCCTATCAGAAATGATAGTCTCTGGCACTCCATGCAAGTAGAAGATCTCTTGGACAAATTTCTTAGCTAGGGTCAACGATCCATCCTTAAGGTTTCCTGGAATGAAGTGTGCAACCTTAGTCAACTTTTCAATCATGACCAAGATAACATCATGCCTATTCTTGCTCAATGACAACCCTTGTACAAAATCCATGATAATCACCTGCCATTTATACTCAGGTATGTCATGATAATATAGTAACCTGGCTGGATTTGCATGCTCAGCCTTGACTCATTGGCACTCTAAGCATCTGGCTATGTATTCCACTACATCCTTCTTGAGTTTAGGCCAAAAATATAGAGTTTTCAACTCTACGATCATCTTGGATACTTTGGGGTGTCTTGAGTATGGTGCTTTGTGAAATTTTAAAACAAACTTCCTTAGCTCTCTAGTGTCAAGAATATACATTCTCCTATGATATCTTGAAATACCATCCGGTTCGATCTTCTACCCATCGAACTGATGATCTAAAGTATTTGTTGCTAGGGCGATCTTCACTCTGTCATAGTGCTCATCCCCTAGCAGATTCTGAGTCACTTGTCTCACGTTAGACCTTGTTGAGATCATGGTTTCCATATGTCTTCATCTACTAAGAGCATCAACCAATTTGTTCTCTTTTCCCTTTATGTATTCAATTAAAAAGTCATACTCACTAAGGAATTCCAACCACCTCCTCTACCACACATTAAGGTTTGGCTAGGTAAATATGTATCTCAATCCTAAGTGGTTTATCTTGAGTTCAAATGACTTTACCAAAAGATAATTCCTCCACATCTGTAAGACATGAACTATTGCATCAAATTGTAAATCATGAGTGTAAGAGAGGGGGACCACCACAAGCAATACCCCAGGTCACGGAGGGTCAAGATGCGAGAGGCTGCCCTAACTTACCTCAGCTAAGTGTGATGTTTGGGGTATGAGGATGAGAGTGATGAGGATTATGAGGTCCTACAATCACTCTGCAATCTCAAGTTTTAAGATTGGGGCTAGGAAAATTAGTTTTTAGGTTCAACTCTGCGCCTCAAGGAGCTCTCTGCCCGAGGACATCAGTGCAAACTCTAGACGATAGCATGGCACACTACCATCTCTAAAGTACATTGTAGTCCGTAAGTCCAAAAAAAAAGAGACAAGGTTGAACTCACCAAAACGACTAACGGCCTAGCTACTCAACTAAAAGGCTAGAATGAAACAAGCAAATAAAAAAAGTATTCTCTAATATTGTAAAGTAGAAATGTGAGAGTAACAAGGACAAGGAGGATCTCACTGAGAAGTTTGTTTGCTAGTTGATCCTTCAAATAGCATGTAATCTTGCACATAGAAAGAGGGAAAATGTTGGGTGGCTGTATAGGGGCCTGCCTCAGTCAAACCCCAGTTTAGGTGTTTCCATGTCTACGGACAACCAAGGGAACGAGATAAAGAAGCAATAAGGTAAAGAGAATACAAACACTACAATTCATTACTATGCTACTCAACCAAGTGATAGAGGAGAGGAGAGTGAAGCTTACCACCTCCACCAAGAGCACTCAAGGCTTCTTGGGGGAGAAATGAGAGGAACTCTAGCCTCTATTGTGATGGCGTGGTCCCAAACGTGCTCTACCGAAGTGACAAAGTGAAGCTTTTTTTGCAATGGTGTGCTTGAATGCTTAGAGTGAGTGAGAATGGGAGCTTGAAGTGTGCAAGAATGAAGACTTGATCTGCTGAAGAGTTGAAATGCTTGTTGAAGGACTGAATATGAAGAAGGGAGGAAGAAAAAAACCATATTCGGGTCGGTTGACCAAAGGAGGCATTACTACTTCACTGTCAATGAGAAGAGTAATGCCTCTGCTAGCTCAGCCATAGGAATCTTCTAGGGATGTAAGCACATCGCGTGGATGTCTACGCGTTGTGTGGTCATCCCTGACAGAAACGCCTCCATCGACACTCAAAATAGGTGCCAAGTGGACTGCCAATAACTTGCTTAAGTGGAATTAAGCCTCCGAACTTGGTTTTCTAAGGTGGAAAAAGGAAAAAAGGGGAATTGCACATAGGGTGCAAATTCTCTCTTATACATTTTTCCCCCACTTTAGTGAGCACGAGTACTGATGAGTGCTCGGTAAAGTAGATCAAGAAGAGAGTAGGGTTAGAAATGTATACCTGAACCATTGAGGAAGCAATACTCAGTCTAGAATACCCGAAGGTGCAGGGAAAGCAAAGGACTCCATAGCTACTCATAACTATGAAGTTGGAACAACAAAGTGTCTCTACAAAGAGGAAACCCCCAAGATCTATCACATGAAGGAAGCCCCAAGGAAGCACCCTACATGCTCTTAGTCCTATAGGGAAGGTATTCTCCACGAACTCAAGCATGAAGAATATTGAAAGAAGCACCCTATAGGTTCTCGGTCCTATAGGGAATGTATTCTCCATGGACTCAAGCATGAAGAACACCGAAAGAAGCGCCCTACAGGCTCTTGGTCTTGTAGGGAAGGTATTCTCTAGAAACTCAAGCATGAAGAATACCGAAAGAAGTGCCCTACAGGTTCTCGGTCTTGTAGGGAAGGTATTCTCCACAAACTCAAGCATGAAGAATACCGAAAGAAGCGCCCTACATGTTCTCAGTCCAGCAAGGAAGGTATTCTCCATGAAATCAAGCATGAAGAATACCAAAAGAAGCGCCCTACAGGTTCTCAGTCCTGTAGGGGAGGTATCCCCCAAGATCTCTCTCATGGAGGAACCTAAGAAAGTGGATTCTGCAGAGTTAGGAAGTGGTGACATGTCTACCCACAAATAGAACATGTCAAAAGTGGTCGATCATGCAGACCATCAATAAGTAAAACTTTCAAAGGGGTCCCTTGAGAACCCTTCAAAAGGAGAGGGGTCCACTCAAGGGATGCGTTGTTTGAAAAGTAAGGTCTAGTCAGGTTGTCCCCAAGCTAGATGTGAAAAAGTGAATGGAATGAGTCTAGTTGGGCTGCCCCCAGGCTAGACACAAAAGCATCCATTTGTCATAAAGGCCTTTGAAGGAAGGGTCCCTTGGGAACTCGCCGTGAGGAAGAAGGGGGGTCCACTCAAGGGACACACAATTCAAAAACAATTGTTCTTCTTAGAGAAATTCGTCATCAAGGAATCCTTTCGAAAGATGTTCACTTCATCAAGGAATTCAAAAGGAAGGAAATGCTCCCACACAAGGGGTACAGTAAAAGCAGTTTCCACTTTGGAGGAAGGTCTTCAAGTCCTTTCTTTACGAACTTGTGATGAAGGAAACACGTTCTGTTAAGGTTTCATGTTGAGAATGCAATTCTAAGGTAAATTTTATGAAGGCTTTTGAGAAAAGATTCATTAGTAACAAATTTATTTTCCAAAAACCGAAGTGTTAAAGAAGAGTGTTGTCACAAATAGGAGGGAGAACTCAAGCAAAAAAGAGAGAGAAATAAAGAGAAAGCAAAATAGAAAATAAAAACACAAACAAAGGACATAGGGGGATCTAGTTTAACGGGGTCAGATCTATCTGAGCTCATATAATAATAGGTAACCACAATGCAAGGCAAACGATCATCAATCCCCAACTAGATTAGGAAGAATGAACGAAAAACAAAGTAAAAATAAAAAATTGGGTCAACATGGAAGGGGAGCCTAAATGCCCCCAACGCATTGCATCATCCCCAATTTGTTGAAAGTCAAGCACAAACATGGAAGAATGATGATACAAATAGAAGAAGTTTCACAACACAAAAACCACGCCTGTATCCAAGCACCAACAGGGGTGATGAGGGTCATCCAGGCAAACATAGCACGAGTACGGGGGAAAACATTACAAAACACACATACACACAAGATCAAGAAAAGGGGCCTCCTCCTAACATTGATCAACCAAGAGGTCATCTACTTCCCAATCTAGATCCTCATAAGGGGAAGGATGATGATCCTGCAATGGTGGGAGGTTAAGAGGAGGAGCATCCAGCCCTCCCACAACAAGGGCCAAGGGAGAGGGCCCCTTGAGGTCCTCTCCACCAAGCTCTTGTGGAGTCAAGGTCAACGATTTTGTGAAGATCACCAACAAGGCCGAGACCTCGTCTACAAAATTAAACATGCATCCCATAGGGGCACCATGCCTATTCTCAGAGGATGAGGTAGGCTATGCTTGAGGTTCACTAATAAGCTCACCGAATGATTTGGGAATGGTGATGAACTCAGGAGAAGCCAGGACTGGTTATGTTACTGTTATCAATAGTTTTGCACCCTGCTGAATGCAATATTTAGCAAACTACTGAAACATGGAAACCTCTTTCAGATGTGGGTGATCTTATGTGAAAGAGGAATCTCCAGAGTGAGCTAGTTCTCTGAATGATGAATTTAAAATGACTTCTGAGAAAAAGGATGAAGGATAACTGAACATAAAACCTACTTCTAAAGATGATTCATCAAACTTATAAGAATTCAGACCTAATACCTCATAACAAATTCTTTATTACAGTAATCCTCGCAATCTCATTGGCACATATCCCATCAGTGATTTGCATGAAGATCTGAAATCAAATACAACATGCAACCTGAAACATATAATTCTAAAACACAACCTATAACAGCAAGACATAAAAGGATTTCAATTTGAAAACACAAGTACATCAGATTGCTATTACAAAACTTGAGACAGAAAATAAGAAGGAAAAATTTGCTGCTCTATTAAAACTAGAAAAGTGTCAATCTGACCAAAACTGAGTATCAAAAGTTTACAAGCTCCCTAAAATGAGTAAGGGTAAGAAACTGATCTGACCTCCTGAGAATGGAGAGTTGAAAGACTAAATCAATCAAAACCACTCTCAAGGAAACCCTAATCTGAGCTCAAAAAAATCTCAAGGAAAAAGGTCTCAAACAAACTCAAAAACTGCTTTAAAGCAGAAAAAAACACAAGACCTTTTTTATTACACTGTCAAGCCTCTAAAAATAGGCAAATATTGCTTTAAAAGCACAAAAAACACCTTATCTCTCCAAGATGAGTCTGGAATTCGACCAAGAAGAAAAATAGTCAAAGATCTGCTAAAAAAAATGCAAGAAAACATAAAGCAATTTATAACATATCGCTTTCATGCTTCCGCTTTACAAGATGCAGACTTTTTTACAATTTTGCCTATTTTGCAACTCAAAGATTTTGAAATCTTTTGTAAAAATAAAACTACTTATTCTCCAAGATATCATTTTGATTTTCTCAAAAAAATTGAAAAAATATATTACATAATCTCCCTTTTAACTCCATTACAATAATTGATTCTTCCTAAAAAAAACATAAAAAAACATACCACAATGTCATACTCTATCAACTCCATCATCGATTTCTCTAAAATCAATCAAAGATAAAAGCCCTAAATATTGACCCTAGGCTTAAGGTATTCATACTTCTCTCTAATTGCTCTTCATTTAAAATAATACCCTAACTAAAAAACCCATACCTCTAAGGCAAAACAATAAGCCTTAAATACTTAAGGCATCACCCAAGCACATAATTTCGGCCTTTCATGAATATTAAACTTAGACTTAGGCTTTGATAAGTCATAAAGAAGACACTATGGGTTCGGCCACCATATGATATTTGACATGTGCATTTGAATGGAAATTCTAGAAAGTTCATGATGCTCGAATTAGGGATTTGAACAAAATAAGGTCAAACCCTAATTATCACCATTTCACACCCGTGACTTTGGAAAGAAAGAACCTCTGTCTAAGAAGAAACAACCACTATGATGGTGTTGGATTCAAGCCCGTGTGCACATAAATCCTCCTCTGTTCTTCAGTTGACTGAATCTTCAGTGGGTAAGTCCTTTCTTTGAAGGCGAAATAACTTTTCCAGTTCATTATTTCGAGCCTCAAAAAGCCCTAAGGGCGCGACCTGTGAGAATTTGTTTCTGATCCTCTATTTTCCCTTGACTTCTCTATGCTATTCAAGCTCAACTTCTATAGTCTACTCCATGGAAGCTCAACTTGTGTTTTGGTTTTCTTTTACCGTGCAGAGGTAAGCTTAGCTCTTGGACCTTATGGCTTTGTATTCTGCTTATTTCGGCCTCAAATCCATGGCTAATATACTCCACTGTCATCACTTCTGAATATTTTGTTTGTTCCCCACTGTGTACCATACTCAACATAGGAACTCGATCACTCTTCAAAGCTTCAAAATCAGGCCTTGGGAAACCAAAGAAAAGCTATGGCCGCGGCTTTAGACTCTAACAGAAATTTAAGCTGGTAAGTTTCCTTACTCTGTAGAAACTCCAAAAGCTATCTTTATTTCATGATTCCTCTAGCCATGTATAGGCCACGCCAAAAGACCACTATAGGAAACATTCTTGCAGACTTTGGGCTCGACCCAGAATAGAAAATCACCATTGTGTTAATTTAATAACATTCCTGTTTGTGGGTATCATAGAAAGTTAAAAGAAATTGTATTTTTCTTCCTCTGTAATTTGACTATAATCTGGGAACCCGCATTTGTTGAATATCCTTGCCATTTTCTTTAGATTCCACATGGGTATTTCTATAGCTACTTTTCCTTTGCATTTTGACACCAACCCTGGAAATGGGTACTCAAAATTTGAAGACACCATTTCTCTGTATTTTGAAAATAAACCCACATGTGGGTATCTGAAAATTTTGAAAGAGAACTGCATTTTCTTCTTTCCTGAGCTTGATTTATCACAAAAATTGCATTTCATTATTTTTCCCCTGCTGCCTCTTTTGTAGCTATTAGGAAAATTGTATTCTCCTTACTCTAAGGCTCGAACCAGCAGTTTTGAGAGCTCAACCCTTGTTTCTGAAAACTTCATGAATCGGGCTTCTGTTTTACGAATGTCACCATAACTTACCATAGTCACGGAGACCTCTTGTAGAGAGCTTGTGTCTTGGCGAAAACTCCCTATTACTTCCTAGTCACCAAGACAATATGCTTTCGGGGAGACTTCTTGCAGATAAAAAGGTGTCTTGGCGAAAACCTTTATTATTTCCTTCCTGTCGCTAAGATAATGTGTGGTTGGGGTGACCTCTTGGCGAGCATCCTGTGTCTTGGCAAAATTTTCATGCCTTCATCCTGTCGCCATGACATATCATTTTCAGGGAGACCTCTTGGCAATAAAAAGGTTATACCGAAAATCTTTATTACTCCATTCCTGTTGCCAAGACAGTGTGCTTTCGGGGAGACTTCTTGTAGATAACTTGTGTCTTGCCGAAATTCTTTATTATTGTTTTCTTCTACACAATTTTGAAGCTAACCCCGAAATGGGTACTCGAAACCCTTAAGAGAAACACCATTTTTCTGCTTTTGATGCAAAACTGAAAATGGGTCTTTGGAACTATTGTAAAAAAAATGCATTTCCTCTCTTTTGAAACTTGATCAACTGCCGTAAAGATTATCATTTACTTGAAAATGTTTCTGTATAAGTTCACTGCGAAGAGAGGAAATTTAATGCTTGCATTCTCTGCTCCCTGATTCATATGCACAACTGATAACTTCAGAACTTTCTGGAAAGAAACTGCTTGCTCCTTCTTGAAACCTTGCACTGTCTGTGTTTGTATTCTTGAGTAACATGGTACTCTTCATGCATTTTTATATTTCAATGACAAACTACTCTCAGAAATTGTTCTCTTTGATGATGAAAATTAGAACAAAACATTAAGGCATATGTATGCTTGTTCACTATCCAAAAGAGAAATACTGAACTGAAACTCACATGATATATGATTATAGTCAGCACAAAAAATGAAGTAATTTTAGCAATTCCTGATGCAAATTTACTTAGTTAATTTTCTTAAGTGAACAAAACTCACTGTTCACCTGTAGCCTTCAGAAAGAAATATTGATCGTTATGAATGCACAGTTGGTTTTGTTACTTGATGGATAACTCTATTTTACTCTTCTAGTTGTATTTCACTTTGTTTGATGTATATGATGAAAAATCCTTTAAAATCAGCCCATTTAATGAATAGGGCAGCATGCCAGGCTCTACCCTTGTGGGAGCCCGTTTTGCTCCACATGCTTGGTCTTCGAATAATGTTCAGCTCCATGACTTAACCTATAACTGCACAAAGAAACAAACAATGTTAGCATAAAAATGGAACATGTTGATTATGATATTGATACCCTTCTTCAGTTCACTTTCTTATACTGCATTTGATCTTCTTTTGATTGTTTTAATGCATTGCTCACATTATACTATATTATTGTAGGTGCATCATATGATTTATGTCATAGTCAGAGCCACTGACACCTTCCTTTCCTCTTACAGGTCGATGAAGCTCGAAACGGCGAGGTGCACCATTCAATCATCAAGCGTCGATAACAGGCAATGATGACTATGTTGTTGCTTATATTTTCTCCTTTCACATCTTCAATAGTGCATTGTTGTTATAAATGCATTGGAACAATTATAGTTAAATCCATGGCTTGTGTGGATCCTTGATTTCATTTTTTGCTTTTCAGTTGAAAAGAAAAATGCATCTTATGCAATGTTGTAATACTGTTTTGATCGTGAAATCAAATGAAGCCCTATAAAAATATGAGTTCTTTTTTAAATGAATAAAAGCATCTGAAAAGCTATTTTGCTTAAGTACTCAACTTTATACTTCTTTACATCCTGTAGCATCTAAATGGAACTCTGAAACCTTAAAAATTCATTTAAATGTATAACTATTTCTCAACGAATAAAGCACTGTGAAACAACATTTGAACATGACACTGCAATTCCTCTTATTGTTGAAAACAATCAGCCAGCTCCTCTATTTGAGCTGAGGCAAAAAATATGTAACAGTTACAAGGACAGAACAAGTCAGCATAGGGCCACCTTGCAAGGAAGGTGGACTCCTCTTACATCCTTTGTTGCTAGGACCAACCTCTACCTCTTTCTTTGTTGGAGGGGATGAAATCCCCATAGACGAAGCTAGGGGTGTAGAGGAAGAGGGAGAAAGAACCGTAGTGGATATGACTAAGGTATTAACAATATCCATGGGCTTCAGAAAGGATTGAATATCTAGAATGGACATCAACAAAGGGGGCTCCGCCAAAGGAGTGATGAATACCTGCACCCGTTTAGGGTTAGGTGCATTTGTGCTCGCAATGGAAGTCGGGAGTGGATCAGACTGAAGAGAAACAAAAGGAAGGGAGGAAGAAGACATTGTAGGAGGTCCTGAAATAGGAGCGGTCGTTCCTTTCTCCTTCTGCTATGAGGCGGCTACTCGGCCAGGAGATCCTTTAGCCAATGCTTTCCCTCACGTGCAAGGCATTTTCTATGGCTCTTGGAGTTAGAGGTTGGGGTTTGCGAAGGGACAAGAGGTTCCTGCTCAACCATAGGAATTTCCACTACAACCGTCTCAGGCAGAGGGATAGGTTCCTATACGGGAGCAGGAGGAACAGGCTGGGGAGCGATAGGAGGAGTCATCTCGAGAGCCTCAGCAACATGCCTCTTTCCGCTCACTGCCTTAGAAGTAGGAGCGGTAGGAGGTCACAGATCAAATTCTTTGTGATAGACTTTCTTTCTGTCGCATAAATAATACCATGGTCCAGGAAATTCATTAGGGAGATCTGTGATCCTAATCTTGGGCCTTCACCAAGGAGGGATCATCAAACTCAGTGGGTAGCCATCGGGTCTGCTCATCCAGTACTCTTCCCAGGAAAGAGGAGAGGACGAGGCAGTCTGGAAAAAGGTTTCCTTTTCCTTACCTTTGTGGGAAGGAAAGGGAGTCATCATAGGCTTCTCCTCTTTCTTCAGGAAAGAGGGAGTGGAAGGTATAACCTTCTCTTTTCCTTTGCGAGAAGGAGAAGGTGTTGGCGTGTAATTCTCCTTCTCTTTCAAAAAAGGAATAAAAATTGACGTGGGCTTCTTCTTCTCTTCCTAGGAATAGGAGGAAACTGGTTGCTCTATCATAGGAAGGGTTAGCTCTGGCTCCCTTTTACCCCCAATTTTATACTTCACATAGTTTTTGTAAAGTAGGTCCATTCTTGGAGGAAGCAGACCGACTGTGGAGGGAAAAAAGTGATTCAATGAATATCCACCACGAGATACCAAGGGATAATATTTGGTGTCATGTACTACATGCATACCACCCTCGTGGGAAAATTTTAAGCACTTGTGAATAATAGAGGCAATCCCATTCATGGAAGCTAACTAGGGAATGCCTAGCTTCACTCTGAACATATCTGACTTTGGGATGACATCGAAGACTGTATCAATAGTCCTAGGTCCAACCAGGACAGACAAAGTAATCAAGCCATAGGGTTTAAGACTCATACCATCATGTGTATGGATGGTAGATCTTGTTTCTTCATATTTTTCCTTTTGTAGTGAATTCAATACTGATGTTTCTTCAGTAATAACATTCACACAGCTCATGGGGTCTATCAAGACTCCTGTCAAAATGTTGCCATTGACACAAGTGGGAATGCAGAGAGGTGAAGGTTTGTTGTTCAAGGGTAAATCTTGTGATGTAAATGTAACATCCGACGAATCGGGTGCGGGTGGAATGGTGGAAGTTACTGTGACCATGTTTACATAGGCCTCGGGTTGAGAAACAAAATCAGTGGGATGGATAATCATGTTAGCAGAATGTGATGGAAATGGGTCCGTGTATATCTGAAATTCACTATTAGCCTTCGCCACTAATTTTTTAGTGTTCTGCTTGTTCCCATCAAGACAAATGGTATCGTTCTCAATGCGGTCTTGTATTTCATGACGTAACTACATATAACGTTTGGTATCATGTCCATTAACATGATGGTACTGACAATAAGTGCTCCCATCATACCAATTAGGGTAAGGTTCCCTAACAGGCTTAGGGGTTGGCAAAGTTATGATCTTATCCTTCAATAACTTTTGTAAGATGGAAGTATAAGATTCTAACAACTTTGTGAACTTCTGGTTGAGTTTGAGGCCGTTGTCATCAACAATGGCTACTACATTTGCAATGGCTTTACCTTTCCCAAATATTGATACAATGGATTTTCCCTTAGAACGAGACACAAAGAGGGTCCCCCAAACTGACCAACTGTTTGCTAGTATTCTCGTGAAGCTGCACACAAATGTACGAAAGAAGGGTATTTCATATGGGAAAACTTCTCTTTCCAAGGCCTTTGTAATTTCCCTATGAACACCTTTTGTACATCAAAATTGGGCAGCTGATACGAGATTTGTGAAAGAAGTGCTAGATAATGCGGTATAAAGTTAGTAATCTTTTCATTATCTCCTTGCTTACATCAGATGAGATCCGTAAAGGTCATCTTCGGCCCGATGTTTGCTTGGAATTGTCTAAGGAACTGATTTACTAGTTGGTCAAATGAGAAAATAGAATTGTCAGGCAAGGAACAATACGACTCGAGTGTTGTGTCCTTGAGAGATCGAGGGAATAGTTTAGCCATCAATGCATCATGATGGAAGAAGCCAGTGCAAAGGGCATTAAAGGCAGACACATGTGTCTACGGATCTCCCTTGCCACCAAACTTCTCAAATTTAGGCATCTCCATTCCTTGAGGGAAAGGAGTGTTCAAGATGGCATTCGACAATGGGCTATGTCAGAAGAAAGGATGGAAGATAGGCTCGACAGAGGCCTAGGAAAGGCTTGCTAACTGGCTTTGCATCTTACCCATGTTTTGAAGCAGAGTGTTGAAAATAGGGTCATTGGAAGAGATAGGGCTAGAGGAACCTCCTCCAGAGCCACCGCCAAGCCCACCTCTAGAACCACCACCGGTGTGACTTCTCCTAGAGTCACTACCAGAGCCACCGCTGGAACCACCACCATGACCTCCACCAGAACCGCTTCTGCCATCACCACCTCCACTACCAAATCCATCGCCACTACCAAAGCCTCCACCACCTATTCTACCAAAACCTCCACCACTAGAGATGAAAAAAGGGGTAAAGCTAAAGCCCAAAGGGACCTTATTCACTTTGATAGTTTTTGGTTGTTCAGGGACGAAAGGCATACTAATAGAGGGGACTGCGTCCGCCATGTAAATGGAAGTGGGAGGCATTGATACCCCTAACTATCCCTCATGCTCTTTGAAGGTGACCCCTTGTGCAAAGCTAGGGTTGCTCGAAGGAGCGCACGCTTTGGCAAGACCGAGGAGACTACTTAGAAGCTCTATGATTCTTCGATCTTTACCCATCATATGCTTTATTTCACTAACTTGAGTAGCTCTAGCCATCTTCAGGTTTATTTCCAAATGGTTTTCTAGGTAGGCCAACCCTTTAGCAAGGGCAGATACATATTTAGTAGGGATTTGAATGGACTCATGCTCATCCACCGATGATGGCATGGGAGATGCAGGAGGAGTGGGAACGTGATCAGTTTCATCAATGAATCCTATCTCATTCCTTGATAACTGCTCCTGTGCAACCAAGATAACGACAAGATTGGAGAAAAGGCCTGTAGAGAGACCAATTGAGACCTTCGTCCTATCCATCGGGAGGTTTCATATACTTCTCCTGATGATATGCCTAGAAGTTGTGGATTGGGTTGTGATGCTCATAAAATTTCACAAAACTCAAGAACACAACAATCATGAAATACATGAGGGAATACCCAACAACAATAGATGAACAAACGTTGGTTTACGTCTGGTTCCCTAAAAATGTAAGAGAGGGGGACCACCGCGTGCAAGACCCTAGGTCATGGAGGGTCAAGATGCGAGAGGCTGCCCTAACTTATCTCAGCTAAGTGTGATGTTTAGGGTATGGGGATGAGAATGATGAGGATTATGAGGTCCTACAATCACTCAACAATCTCAAGTATTAAGATTGGGGCTAGGCGAGTCGGTTTTAAGTTCAACTCTACACCTTAGGGAGCTCTCTACTTGAGGACGTTAGCATATACTTTGGAAAAAAGTGTGGCGCACTGACGTCTCTAAAGTGTGTTGTAGTCCATATGACTAGAAAACAACAAAGACAAGGTTGAACTCACCAAAACGACTAACGACCTAGCTACTCAACTAAAAGGCCAGAATGAAACAAGCAAATAAACAAAGTATTCTCTAATATTGTAAAGTAGAAATGTGAGAGCAACAAGGACAAGGAGGATCTCGCCGAGAAGTTCGTTTGCCAACTGATCCTTCAAAGAGCACGTACTCTTGCACATAGAAAGAGGGAAAATGTTGGGTGGTTGTATAGGGGCCTGCCTTATTCAGACCCTCATTTAGGTGTTTCCACCTCCATGGACAACCAAGGGAACAAGATAAAGAAGCAATAAAGTAAAGAGAATATAAACACTATAATGCAGCACTATGCTACTCAACCAAGTGATAGGGGAGAGGAGAGGGAAGCTTACCACCTCCACCAAGAGCACTCAAGGATGCTTGCAGGAAAAATGAGAGGAAATCTAGCCTCTTCTATGATGGCGTGGTCCCAAACGTGCTCTACCGAAGTGACGAAGTGAAGCTTTTGCTGCAGTGGTGTTCTTGAATGCTTAGAGTGGGTGAGAATGGATGCAAAAGTGTGAGAATGGGAGCTTGAAGTGTGCAAGAATGAAGACTTGATCTACTAAAGAGTTGAAATGCTTGTTGAAGGACTGAATATGAAGAAGGGAGGAAGAAACCGACCATATTTGGGTTGGTTGACCGAAGGAGGTGTTACTACTTCACTACCAATGAGAAGAGTAACGCCTCTATTGGCTCAGCCGTAGGAATCTTCTAGGGACGTAAGCACACCACACAGATGTCTGTGTGTTACGCGGGCATCCTTGACAGAAACATCTCCACCGATGCTCAAAACAGGTGCCAAGTGGATTGCCAATAGTAGGCTTAAGTGGAATTAAGCCTCTGAACTTGGTTTTCTAAGGTGGACAAAGGAAAAAAGGGGAATTACACATAGAGTGCAAATTTTCTCTTATACAATGAGGTGCATAGTTCAGTTCGTGTTGCTTAAGCTTCCTTGATTCATCAATAAAGATCATAAAAAAGTCATCTAAGAAGTCTCTAAACATGCTATTCATAATGATTGTTGGTGCATTAGTCAAACCAAAAGGTACCACTGTGAACTCATAATGTCCATATTGAGTTCTAAATGCAGTCTTTAGGATATCCTCTTCCTTAATTCTCCATTGGTGGTACCCTGACCTGAGATCAATTTTTGGAGAACACTATTGCTCCTTTCATTTGGTCAAACAACTCATCAATTCTCAGGAGTGGATATTGGTTCTTGATGGTTACCTTGTTCAACATCTGATAATCTATCCATAGATGCAAAGTTCAATCCTTCTTTTTCACAAAGATAACTGGTGCTCCCCAAGGAGACACACTGGGTCTTATAATCCCTTTGTCCAACAATTACATTAACTATGCTTTCAAATCATATAGTTCTATGGTGGTCATTCGATAGGGTTCCTTGGATTGAGGCTCAGCTCTTGGAACAAGGTCGATAGAAAAATAGAATTCATGCTTCAGAGGTAACTCCATAAGTTCATTAGGGAATACATCTTGGAACTCCTTGAGAATAAGATAGTCACCTAAATACGGTTCCTTGCTATTAGGATTACTGACATGTACTGCATAAATTGCACACCCCTTTCAAAGAGCCTTCTTGAGTTGCATCATAGAAATTTGTCTAAGCTGTAAGGGTCTCTACATTCCACAAACCTCGACTGGGTTCCATAATCATCTAGACAGTTGACCACCTTATCCTCACAATTTAGTATAGCCTTATGCTCGGTTAACCAATTTATTCCAAAAATTACATAATAAGAGCCTAAAGGTACCACTTACAAGTTGACCTAAGTTTGAAAGGTTGGAAGCTCTAACTCAATGCAAAAGAGACAGGTATCTACCCTCCTCTCTACTCAATTACCATACTGGATTGTCCATGAATTTTCCATGTATCCATGTCTAATGGGTATCTTGGATATTATTCTAGGATCTAGTATAAAACATTTAGTAGCTCCAATATCAATTAAGATAGAGACAAATTGGCCATAAAGCTTACCCGTCAACTAAATTGGTGAAGCTTGATATTCTACCTGCCTGTTATCCACTACAGCATGGATTTGGTGATGCCAAGTCTATTTGTAGCTTCCTTCCTTTCACGAATTCAACTTTTGAGGACAATTTGAGCATAATTATTGCTTCCACAAGTATAACATCCATCTTGAGGCCCTTTACGACCTCCTGGCTTGTCCTCTCTAAAGCCCTTCTACTTATGGTCATCCTTACTCTTGCCTCTGTTTTCCTTCTTATTCTATCCACCATTACCATCTTCACCCTTCTCCTGCAACTCACTTCCCCTCTTGAGATTACGGATCTGATGCCTCTTGTCTCCTTTATGAAATTTCTTTTTCTTGTACCACAACTTAGAATTAGATTCGTTGCAAAGATTGGATAATTGCTGCAATTTTTTCTCCTATTTGGTGGATTTTAGGAAGACTTCATTCATGGTTTAAGGTTCATGCATATCCACCTTAGCTCCTATGTGGGGTCTAAGTCCCATTATGAATTTCTTCATATGAAACCTTTCATCTCTTGATACTAGGACACATACTTCAACAAGTTGGTGAACTTTTCCCAATACTTAATCATAGTCATATTTCCTTGGGTTAGGTTATGAAATTTTGTCACTTTCTTGTCAAAGAAAAGCTTTGGTAACCATCTCTTCTTGAAAGCTTGGAGGAAGATTTCCCAAGTGATCTTAGCAAGTTGAATATTTCATTCTAACTTCTCATTATCCCACCAAGTTGTCGCTTCACCTGAGAGCTGATACATAGCCCATGCTGCCTTAGTCTATTCAGAAAGGTTATAGAGCCCAAAGTATTTTTCCATCTCTATAATCTAAGCCTCAGCTCCTACTCTGATAGCCTTAACATTGAACTTTGGCCATGCCACTCTTTTGAGGTCTTTTTCAAGATCTTCCTCAATTCGTCCTCATGGACCTACCCCTGGACTAGCGTCTCCTTGATTGGCTTTTGCATTCCTACGGTCCCATTCCTTGTGTGCCACTCAGACTTCTTGCTCTATATGATACATGCAAGACTCTTGCCGATTCAAAAGCTCTAGAATTTTCTCCAGCCTCTTGTTAGGTCCTTTATTGAAACCACTACCACCCATCTCTTTCCTAGTGGTTACCATGATGTCCCACACTTATCCTACATCACATTCACGTTTATCACATCTCAACATAGGGTTCTACCAATAAACATTCTTATTCTACATCACATGAATTTTCATATGCATACATCCCTCATTCTATACACATTCATGCATAATACACACATTTGGAGTCCTTCATTTGAACACACCAAAAAAATATCATCTGATTTTTTTTTATATTAGGGTGAGTCAATAGACCCTTATTTACAATAGGCTTCTTATTACATCATTCTGATTTCTCAACATCAGAAAGAGGACATTCCTTGGGGTCCTCATCTGAGTTTACATCAAACTCTATAGAAGAGGATGGTTGAGCATGCAGGCTCTCCTTTTCCTCTTTAGTCAACAAGGGTGCATTAGGTCCACACCCTAGAGGCTAGTCCCAAATTGTGAAAAGTTTTTTGATCTTAGGCGTTCACTTCTCCTCAATCTTCAAGCCTCTCTCTAGCTTGAGTCATGTAAGGGCATGAGCTAGAGTTTCATCATCAAGAATTTCTGATTGAACCTCCATATTGGTGTTTTCTTCCTTTACGTCATTCTTACGTGGGGTTCTAACAGTTTTCCCTTTCCTTCATCCTACTTTTGACCTTCCCATTCTTGCATTCAATCCAGGTTTGGTCAATTCTTAGGACAACTATATTTTGGTCAAGGGTCAACTATCCCTAGTCAAACTATGGTAGACTCAAAAGGCCTAGAGTTGAACCCTAAGCTCTAATACCAAATGTAATAACCCATTATAAATTATTACTTAATTATCATTATAGTAAATGACACATGAATATATTCCAAATTAAAAAGACATAACTAGTGGCTAAAGTCAATCATAGCTACACATGTCCATTTAAAATGAGTCAATGCTTCATATATTCACTTCAAAAGTCAAATTATAATATTAGGTTTGACTTGGCTCTTAAGGCCACAAAGTCATTTCATTATACACTTTACATCAATTTCATGAATGCATTTCATCAAGTTACATCTTAGACTATAATAGTCTTTTGAACAACTAAGGTTCTTCCTTGATGCTCGCCTTCACTGGTGGACTAGAACATGGTTGAAGCACTTTATTTCCCTACCACAAATCTTATGCTTCCCTAAAATTCTTCTGACTTGAAGAATGCTTGACCCTACATGGAAATTTTAGCAAGAGAACAATTTGTAAGGTGGAATCTGGTGTGTGCCCATACATCAACATGCAATTTCTATCTACAAGTTAGAAAATAAAATGCAAGATCTATGCTAGGAATGGCAGAGAGTGATATCACAGAGTTCAAACATACAAAATGAACTATATTGCTTGGCCAAGCATAATAATTGTGTTGCAACAACAATAAACAATAGGTTCTGGTAAAATAAACCTATACTCTTTGAACTCCATTTCGGAACCTGTCCCGGAAGGTAACTTTGTCCAATATTATAACATCTCATAACAACTATCTACCCTCTAGCAACATCTACCCTGAGGTGCTCTAGTCTACTAAGGTATCATTGTTCTGTTATGGTATTATAATATTCTTCTCACATATGTCTTAAAAAAAGAAGAATCAAATTACTATTTACTCTCTAAACATAAATCAAATACATGATTCAAGAAGAGTAATTGAACAATCACTCTTTTCCATCTCATGACTAAATCTTACTTTTCAACATAAGCATTATCCATTTAAAATAAATTAAGTATAAGAATCAAAAGAAGGTATGTCACAAGTATGTGTATGTACATAGATGAAGTCTATGTGCATACACATATATGTGCCTACTTAAATTTTTTGATTTGTGCATACATTCTAAAATAAATCGTTAAATCAAATTGCAATCAATAAATAATATTCTATTTGGCATTTATTTTGTAAAAATAAAGAATCTAGAACAAGTCTATATTAACAGCTTCACACATACTATTGTTTCTTTTTCTTTTTCACAAACTCTGACACTCTAACATTGTTGTTTACATATGAATGTTCATTGTTTAAACATAACAAGTATTGTTTCCTACTAAATAGTTATAGGACAAGCTATTTCAAAATGGACGTTCATTGTTTACAAGCATTCAATGTTGTTCCATTTAATAGTTTAATAAACAAGACTGTTTTAAGCTACTAGATAACAAAATACTGTCATTTGCAACAAAATATTCACTGTTTACGTCAATAAAATACTGTTCCAGACTAAATAGTTACATTTTATGATAGACAATGTCATTTTCCAATAGAACATACACTGTTTGCAAATACTCAAAGTTGTTTCAAGTTGTTTTGATATTGAATGATAACAATACAAATTAATATTCACTATTTAAAACAGAACGGGGTTTTATCTCAATGAAAAGAGAATGAACAATGTTGTTTGCTAGTAAAAATATTATCTACAACTATCTCATCTATCATTTTCAAGCAAAGCCATTAAATTTTTTCTAACAAATTAAGCTAGCAGAATGTCCATTGTTCAACATTTTGAAAACATTCTAAATGATATGGTCACTGTGGTTGGGGATCCCAATCAATGGAATACTAACCACATAACTAAGGACTCACTATGAGCATAGCATATTCAAGATACAACTAAGCAAAAAGAAAATAAGTTTATTTCATTAAAATGAGATTTTTCCATTGATTATAATAAATCTTTCCCTTTATATAATGAGTGCTTTAGCTTTAGATGTACATAAGTCCACATGTAGTTGGCCTTTCTATTTATCCCTCACAATGTTCTCGAAGCTATAACCTACTTTGGGAGCCCCAAAGGCCCCCAAAACCCATCAACCCAACAAAAACCACCTTTATTTCTTCGTTATCTTTCTAAACTTAAATAGTCATGCAAAAATTATTTCTTTGGTGCCAAAATAGTTGTCATCAAATAAAATGAATCAACTTATGGCTCCACATTGTCAAACATGGTTGTCAATCTTGTTGCTCTCACTATCCTATTCTAACATCAAGATCGCAAAGACAATATGATCATAAATTGTTGCTAGCTCATCTGATTGACTTGTGGCTTGAGGCTACCACTAATAGTCCTCACTTTTCCAATGTATGCTACATCATGGTAGCTTCATAGGTCTTATGAGAAAACCTTCCAACAATGCTCTTGTAGCTTTTATTTTATTAGGAGCTAATTAATCAATTTTTAATATTTTTTCTAATTTAAAATTCCATCTTATACCACTAAAAGCCAATTAAACCTTGTCCATCTCAAATACAAGAGCAAATATTGACCCTCCATCTTCACATGTCTCCTCAAACCATTTTCCCCACTCCTTGCTCACATAGGTGTGATCATGCAAAATGAACAAATCTTGACCCTCCATTACATCTCTCACTCTACGCTCTTTTATCTCCTCCATCCATTCCCACTTACTCACTATATACAATGAAATGAGAAAATAAGAAATAAAAGACTAAAATATAGACAATGTTCACGATGGAAAATGATGTACAATTGTATTTATTGATGTTGATGTAGATTTCTAATTTTTTGCATTCAAGCACATGTAAGTGTGATGTTTGAAGGTTGGAAATCATATGTTTATGTTTTTGTTTGTTTGTGTTTAAATTTATGGGTGGACATGTTGGGGATGGTATACTATAAGGACCATGAAAAATGCATATTAATGAAAGATATAAACAAGAAAGCATGCAAAAAGACACAAAGACAAACATGAACTCTCCCCTAGTCAAGATGGAAACTGATTGATTGATTGATTGATTGATTGATTGATGATGATGATGATGATGATGATGATGATGATGATGATTATGATGATGATGATGATGATGATGGTGTTGATATGGGGAGGACACATCCTAAAAACAATGTAAGGATTGGGAAATACATATCCCAATAATGATAATGCGAAGTTAAAATAGATCAAGGTTTACAATAAGAATACGAACAAAACCAAGGGATGTTTTGGCTAATGTGCTAGATTTCATAGCAAGATTGCATGGATTAGGATTTTTGTATTTGGATGGACTACTTTGAGGAATGTATTGACTAGATTATAGGGGGATGTTGGATAGGTGGATTAGAATTTTGTAACCACTGATAAGGGAAAACCAAGTCTTGTGATAAGGATGAAAGGATGATTAGGTGGGGGATATAAGGCAAGAGGATTATCTAATGGAGGATTTAAGATGTGATCTCCAAGGACTATTTTGTATGGGTATATTATGTTTTCTCCAAGATACTATTAAAAATGGTAGAGTAATAAAATTGAAATTGCAAACTACACCATGATTGCACATTCAACATAAAATGATATATTTTTATTTCATCAGGATAATTTTACATTGATTTGATTTGGCTTTAATAGCCTTACACTTTCTCGTGTAGAACCACCCCAAGTTCCCTGACGAGAATAACTCCCAAAACTATATTTATTTATTACTAACTAACAATGTAATATTTTCTATCATTCCCCCCTTATTACATCAATTTGAACAAAGGGTGGAACATTGCAAGAGTTGATCACAACAACCCTTCTGAAGACTTTGATGAAGCATCTCTCCACCAATTCTCCTCATTCACCCAAGGAACACCAAAATGAACACATCAACGGATCTCCTAACTATCAAACTGCAAGATATTTGTGAATCGAGACATACTCCATTATCAACAAGTATGCCACTCTTGTGAATCAAGACAAACTCCATTATCCACAAGAAAAGACAACAACCAACTATGAATTGAGACTTACTCAACTATCCATAGTAGCAAATCCACCAACCAATTATGAATCAAAACTAACTCAATTATCCACAATAACGCTCCTCCATTTGCGGATCGAGACTTACTCAATTATTCACAATACAAACCTGCAAAACTATGGATCAAGGCAAACTCAATTATCCATAGGTACCACTCACCAAATCTGTAGATTGAGACATACCCAATTATCTGTAAACCAAAAACAATTGTCATGCCCCCCTTGCTCCATGAAGTGACTCAAAATGAAATTGGTGTTGCTTCTCATGCACTGTATCATCTCTGAGTGAGAAGCTAACTTGAAATGGCAGATTTCCTCCTACCTCCATATCCTCCAACCTCCAATTGGACCCTAGTACACTCTAACTGTCAAATGTAGCATTCAAAGCTTCGAAGGTCCTCTTAGGTGTAACATAGATGACAAGAGTATATACACTATATGCTTTAAAATAATGAAATTGAGTGTTGGATTCAATCGATCATACACTCTTTTACAACATTATCCAAACTATCCTTATAACGCTTTATATCTCCATTTACAAACTTATTAATCCACTATAATTTTAAACAATCGCATTTATTTTATAAATAAAAACTATGCTTGATAAGTTTGAACTAAAATGATGAGAAATAAAATTTCACTATCAACTATTGAACAATATGCACCTTCATGGCGGCTTCCATTTTTTGCATATAAACTATAGTCTTATAGCTCTCTTCCAATATGGACTGCTCTCATTAAATAGTATGCATGCCAATTAAAAAAAAGTCTAGGAAAAAAGACTTTGAAGGCGTACCTAAATTGAAATAACTGATGTTTGTAATAGTTTACCTGCACTCTAGAAATGTGCTCTAAATTCATCCATTGAGCACTACGATCTAATGCTCGATCTAGTATAGTCCTTCGTATAAGTGAAATAACTATTATGGAGTGATAAATTAGGGTGAACAAAACAATGGATTAATATCTTCACATTTATTAATAGTTATTTTCCCAAAATATTATCTGTCAAGGCCCATCGTTGTATTATCCAAGGTGCTAAATTCACTTAAAAATCTTAGAATAAATCTCAATTGTAGTGCTTAGATTTTGTACACACACTTTGCCTCTGCACCATCATTTCTTCTCTCCTTCCAAATTCACATGCTTCTACCAAAAGTTGTGCCCTTCAAAATGACCAGAAGAAAAAGAACTTATCGCCCTTCTATTGCAAATTTCAACGCCCCTTCAACCTGCATATAATTGGAACGCCAATCTACACAACATCTTCAACGTCCAACAATGGATATGAAAACCTTTTCCTATGTCTTTGAAATGAGATTTACCATGCTAGTAACAGATTTAAATGAATAGAAAACTCACATAATTCTCATGGCAAATCCATGCCTTTCTCTGATTGTTCTAGCGACACTTCCATGCAAATCTTTTCCTATGTGAATTCCTTCACGTTTCAGACTGGCATCAAAACACCTCTATAATTTTCCTATATTGTGTTTATAGGGTTTTCAACCACAAGGAGAGAGATATTGTGTTAAAAATGATAGAGCAATAAAACTAAGATTGCAAACTACATTGTTATATATATATATATATATATATATATATATATATATATATTTGATTTTATTGGGATAATTTTACATTGATTTGATTTGGTTTTGTTAGTCTTACATTTTTCAGTGTATAACTACTCTAAATTTTTTTACGAGAATAACTCCTAAAATCAACTTTATTTATTTATTATTTACTAATGATGTAATAATTTCCAACATTGATTGGATAATGCTATATAGGCTTGATGACATGACATTTGATGGTGCATGTACAAAAGACGGACATGTCAAGAATTTACCAAAACATGTTTTAATTTTCTACCCCAATCTTTATTAAGATCAAGGCAGGTAGGGAAGATGGATGGAAATTGCATAAGATTCATAGATGGATGGCAATGACATGAAAAAAAAGGTTTGATGAATGAGACAACTTGCCCCTAAGTGTGATGGTACATAAAGATAATTGATCTCATGCATGCCACATGTTTGCTACATTTTCATCATGGTACTTATTCAAAGCATCATATTTAAGTTTTCACTATTGGACAAAATATTTTTCTTTACTTTTTTTTTTATTGTCAAACATGATGCCTGTTTGCTAGGTTTTCATTATGGTGACTACCCCAAGGGATCATAGAAATGGTTTTCATCAAAGAAAAAAATTCTCTTTACTATTTTTTTTGTTTTTTTTTTTAATATTTTAATTTTTTTTGGTATTTTTGGATGGCATTGATGTTCAAATGATCAGTAGTTGTTCTAGTCCGTTTGATGGTGTTGGTGTCATGATATGCCAGTAGTGACCTCTACGAAGTTGTCTTGTCAGGGTCATGGTGCTTGTATATAACACATGGATGTCATTGTGATCCTTGTTGATACTAGGGCTAGCCTTATCTGAATACTCACATCGTGATAGAGTGCCATGAGAGTCCTTATAATAAAGGTTTGTTGCTAGGAGATGATAGATTTGTGAAGTAGGATTTTTAGACTTTAAGCGAGATGTTGGATTATGATGGATGATGGTAGATGTGGATGTATTACATGGCACTTTAGATATAGTATTATTTATTTGCTAAACTTGGGATGGTGGATGATGGGTTTTATAATTTGTATTGGGATTGTGTTTGGAACCAACACTTTTATATGACTTTCTTGATAACCATGTTGAAGGTGGATACTTGTTATATGTAGGAGACCTTTTTTTCTTGTGGCTCCACATTTTGATTGACTTTTGAATTCTTTTCTTTTCTTTTCATGATCCAATTTTTTTTAGGATCCATTTTGATTTTATGTGTCCACTAGGATTTTTGGATTCATTAGATTTTGTCATTTGATCTTTTTCTTTGTCATACTTTTGTTTTTGTTGGCTCTAATTGGTGGGTTTAAGGATTTGGGAATGATGGTTTATGGTGTGGACGGGGGGAGTGTTGGCAGAAAAAATTCTGGCAAAGACTACACATGGCCCTTATTTTGATGGTTGTATTGCATGAATTTCCCCCTAATATCATGGAGGTATCACTAACACTATTTGATTTGTTGATCAATGAATAATGATATCTAGGATTTTCATGAAACTATACCAGATCTAAAATTCCTTTCTCATGTAGGTCTAATCCTCTTTCTTGATACTAGACATACTTTGAAATTTTTTATTTGTGATGGGGTATTTGTTGTTTTGGAAGCAAGATGCTTACCCATCTTGAGGTTGAGAACCATCATTTGTTATTTTCTCATACACGAGAAATATTTCTTTGACAAAAACATATAATCCTAGTTTATAGGATGCTAGAGATTTATCCTTGATCATGCTTTGTTAATCTCAATCATTTGGGATGTTGATGTCATCTATGGTAGCTTATTTATCTTCTTTTACGTGTTCCATGTCATTTGTTTTATTATCTATGTTTCCAAGGGAGGAAAGTGTCTCATCTTGGGAATGAATTTTTTTAGGATTATGGATGGGATCAACTTCATTTTTGTGATCATGAATGGGATTGAGGTGGACAAGGGGATCATCTTGGATTTATTCATCACAAGTAGGATATTGATCAAATATTGAATCATCTTGGATGTCATGATTAGAGATAGGATATTTATCAAGTATTGGATTAGCTTGGATTTCATAAATAATATTTTGATCAAATCTTGGATTAGATTGGATATCACAAGCAATATTTTGATCAAGGCTTGGATTAGCTTGGATATCATGATCATCTATAGGGATTTTTTGGGTAGCTTGATCTTGATTTGTGTTGGAGTTTATTTAATAATGCTTTGGATTTTTCTTTGGCATACATCTAATGGTTTAGATAAAGGAATTTGATTTTGGATAATGATAGGATTTCCTTGAGTGGACTTAGGACTTTGGATAGGAATCTCTTGAGTGAGCATAATAGGTGATGAAGGGAATTATTGTGAGGGATGGTTAGATGATGTAGGATTAGTAATGTGATGGGATTGACTAACTTTTTTTTATGTATTGGAGCTTAATATCCCTTGTTATTAGTCCTTGGAGAAAATACCTAAGGGTAATGGTTTAGAGGATGAAGGATTACAATAGGAGGTAGAGGATACAAGATTTTTTGGATTGGTGATGGGGATGACGATTTGGGATATGGATGGGATATAGGGATTTTGAATATGGTTTGGTTTTGATGAAGGCTTTGGATGGAAGATTGGTTTCCGTTATCAAGGTTGGGATGAGGGTGACTAATAGATGTTTGTTCAGGATCAATGATATATATTGTGCTAGTTGGCTCTTGATATTTAGGATAGATGGATGGATGACTAGAGCTTATGGGTTGTTTGTAAGGTTGTTAGAAAATTAGTTGTTATTGATGTTAGATGGATGGGTGAATAAAGACTTTAAGGTGTTGGTATGTATGGTAGATGGATGGATGATTATGGATTATGAGTTGGTATTGATGGAATATAGATGGATGACACTTCCTTAAGGCAATATACTCTAAGGTTTGATCATCATATAGGTCATACTCTAGTTGATCTACAAGACTCTAATTATAGTCATAAGGGTCATATTTTGGTTGATCCACAAGACTCTCATTATCGTCATATGGGTCTGTAGTGACGAAAAATTTACTCCTTCACATTTTCTCACTTTGTTTGCCTCCCTTTAATTAATTAGACTTAATTAAGCCTCTAATTGACCCAATTATGCATTTAAAATCCTAATAATCCTATTTTTGAAAGGGGAACTTGTATTAAACAATTGCAAACATTAATTAAATTGCCTTGGAAATTGAGTGTCCTAGATTTAGGTCCTAGGACCCATTCGCCCAAGGGAAAATGGGTCCTCCTTAAGTTGAGGATCTTAATTTTTAATATGTTTTTGGTAGCATTTTATGATGAACAAATTCAAATTGCAATTATTAACCTTTGATGTTTAATTGTCGGGAAATTAGAAAATTACCTGTAAATAAAAGGTCTTTTTATCAATTCAAATATAAAAACTAGAGGTGAACTTCACAAGAGCAAAGATTATTGTCAAGAGCATTCAAGAGAAGATTTATCAGTCTTCTACATTAGCATTCAAGATCTCAAGCATCATGTCAAAGTTATTTGCATTCATGCATGTTTTTAGGAGCTAACATTGTGATGTATATTTCAAGCATTCAAGCATCAAGGTCAACATCCAATCAAGCCATTTCATGCAAGATAAAGATCTTAGAGAGATGTGTTAGACTTTAGTCCTCTCAAGATCTCCATTCAAGGGTTTGGTGAGTTGCAACATAGCATTGTTCATTCATCATTCCTTACATTTTATTATTCTTTCATTTCAAGTTTTAATTACCAAGCTAGGGTTTGACCAAGGAAAACCATTATCCACCATTTTTTATTTTTTATTTTTATCTCTTGTGTATGTGCAGATCTTCGGTTGAAGAAGGATTGAAATTGAAGATCTCAAAAGTGCAAAATTGCAAAAGTAGTCACAAAAAGTTGTCAAGGCCACGAAAACTCAAATCTCGAATTCATTTATGACTTTTTAGTAGTGAAACTTGTAGAAAAAGGCATCTCAGATCTATCTCTAGAGGACGCCAAAAATTGAGAAAAAAATAAATTGTACAAGGATTGATTCACCATTTCTGGATGCTTAGCAACCACTTTTGGCGATAGGTACACAGTGTCTTACCTTTTTCAAATCTTTTAAAAGTTTGTTGTTTCTATTAGAGTTATGCTTTAAATACATGATCCCAACCTTACATTGCATAATTGAGTTTATTTACTCTTTTTAGTTTATCTTGCAAAAGTGTTGTTTAGGTAGATTTTACCTCATCCTCTATCATAAGGAAATTTGCAAGATCTTCAATAAGGTTGACTCACTTAAGGGTTGAAAGTCAATCCTACCTTTGGGGATCTCATTTCCTAATGAAATTAGAAATATAGTCCCACACACCATTTCCCATCCATTTTGGTTAAATCCTATTTTCTTTTCTCATTTTGGTGAACCTATTTTTCTGTTTCATTTTGGTGAGCCCAACATTCTTACACTATAAACTTTCTAAAATTGGAGGTCATTCAAACCCTAGATCTAGGATTTGCATTAGTTTGCATTACATTGCATTAGTTTTCATTTCATCTAAGGTTGTCAAGATTGCATTAGTTTACATCTCATTTAGGGTTTTAAATTTGTATTTTGCATTTTGCATTGTTTAAAATCTAGAAAATCCAAAAAATTGCATGCATATTACATTGATTTTGCATATTACTATATTTTTAGTCATTTACATCAACAAATTTAGTTAAAATTGCATCCAAAAAAGTGTCTATTTTTTCATCATTTATCATTAATTTCATTTACATTAGGACACTAAAATCTAGAAAATTTTGTCACAAAAACCACAGTTTGCAATCTGGAACAGAGAACATAAACAATAACTTAGAATTTGCATTTTTCATTTTTAAAAACCCTGTACAAGGACCCATTCTCCCTTGGGAAAATGAGTCCTTGAGGGAACATGAAAACCAACTTTGCTAAGCATTTTTGTAGTCTTCTGCACTTCCTAGATCCGTTGGTAAACCATTGTTTTAGTCTATCAAATTTTGAGTATTTTTGTTTAATTCATTAGGTCTAATCATCCATTTAGTTTAGGCATTACAAATTGGGAAAAAAATTGCATGTTTTAGTTGTGGGTGGTTTCAAATCTGTATTCATTTGCTTTATTTTTAGCATCATTTCATATTTTAGATAGATTAATTTGTATTTAACAATCTTTGAAAACCAAAAATACCCTAAAAACATCAAAACAAAAACCATAAACGAAATGATAAACCTTGGAGAAAGTATATCCTTCAAGCCCTTTAGTTGTGATTACTTTGGCATGTTAGATGAAGCCCAAGTGAGGACTTCATCTCACCTAGATAATCCACTAAAGCTTTGGTGCAAGAGGGAGCAATCATAGATAATCATGGAAATCCTAGTTGTTGTTCTCTCAATACCTCTCATACTTGTGACGAAGGTATCTTGGTGTTAGAAGACCCAATTATTGAGCATCATGAGAATATTGTTTGTCCCTCTTCCAATGCTACATTTCTCTCAAAAAATAGTAATATGGATGGCATAGATGATGTTAAGTTCACATTAGACCCCCCCTCACTAGAAGGTCATCTTGGTAACTCAATTGAGGTTATGAACGCACAAATTGGATCTCCTTTAATTAGTGAGTCTCCTAAGTCACCTCCCATTATAGGACCTCCATTATCTCTAGGTGCTATCTTAAACTTTGCAAGGAAACATTGTAGTAATAATGTGTTGCAACAACCAATTTATCACACAACTTCTCACGCATACAACATTCCTCAACGTAGTGGTAAAGAGTATGATCTTGTTGAGAAACTTCATTGTACTCCGATAAACATGTCCCTTTGGGATTTGATTAAAAATCACCTACATACAATAGGATGCTCCAAGAAGTTTTGTAAAAGAATGATATCCAACATTCTATTAAATTGAATGATGTAGCAACCTCATTTGATTGTATGCAAGTGACAGGGTCAGATATCACATTCCCTCAACATGAATTACCCTCGCTTGAGATACAAAATAAACATGAGGCCTTAATAATAAAGGTGATCATTGTTGAAACTGAAGTTAGGTGTACACTCATAGACAATGGAGCAGGTATTAATTTTTGTAGCATTGATTTCCTAGATAAAATTGGTGTGGAAAAGAAGCTTATTCAACCCCATGATGTTAATATTTGTGGATTTGACAATGTTAATGAACAACCATTAGGAATTATCACATTACCCATTGAGGTTGGGCTTATAGTTTTTCCCACTTTTGTCCATATCATGTCGGGACCTCTTTCATAAAACCTTCTCCTAGGGAGACCATGGATTCATGCCATTAAAGGAGTCTCATCTACTCTTCACCATGAGATGAAGTTTGAATATGATAACAATATATACACGGTTGAAGTAGATGAACAAAGTTATAATTCACAAGTTCAACATGATCATGACACTTCCAACTCTCTTAATACTTTGATTCCAACTTCCAAAGTAGAACCTATACAAGTTGATGGTAATCTTAATTGTCCTACACATATAACAAAACTCTTAGATGATGATTGGGGGCTGCTAGATTTTACACCTTGTTTCAAAGAAGAGTCCAAAATCTCACCCTCAAAGTCCAAAGAGTCAAATACAAATGATTCATCTTCAAACACATGTTTTAGGGATGATTGGGGTTCATTATATTTTACAACCTCCTTTATGGGAGAGTACAAAATCTCACAATCTACACTTAAAGACTCTTTTTTTCATTTTCTCAACTTAATTCTACATCAACAACACCACCCCATAGTGGTGATGGGGGGTCTTCAACTCCCATCCCTCATGGGAGGAAGATATGTAACTTTAAAAAAATTAAAAAGGATTTGTGTGCTCGTGAAGAAGCCAATCCTTCTTAGAAGCATACAATCTCTTCATCTGAGTTGGAAGCATGTCATGGTCTTGGATACAAAATCCTTCCTAAACATGGATATAATGAAAACATGGTACAAAATGATAGAAATCAAGTCTATACTTTACTTTTCCAAGGAGGGTCTAGGTTTCCAACCTTTATATTCATCTTGATCTAATGCATTATTATCTACTGTGTGTATGACATCTTATGTTGAGAAAGAAATGTCCCCTACTATTGATCAAGAGACTATCTTATCGAGGCTTCTCAAAGCCTGATTGATTAATCTTGCCAGAAAATGAAGGAATTTTATAACAAAAGCTCATTTTGCTTTCATCCGAGTTCAGGTCATTCTACAATGAATGTAAGACTTTAAAGTAATAAAATTCAACATCTTAAGGATTGTGAGTGTCTTCCTTGTGTTGATGCACCTACTTCCTCTGATTGATAATGATTTTTCATCCTATCATGTTGCTCATCACTATGTGGCATTGGTAACTTTATGTGTCATGTGCATTTCCATTCATGGTGGTACAATCTCAAGTGCAACCATATTTATCTTGGCAGCAACATGATATTCCTTGGTGGTTATCTTTGTTTATACACTTGGGGGGAAAGGATTTAACTATTGTTTAGAGGTGAAATTATTTGCACCAAGGATCCTCTTCACTCTCTTTTCTGCTTGAAATATAACCTGTAAATTAAGTACGGCCTTATTAAATTAGGGGCTGTAATCCCGCATTTCATTTGTTTACCATATTCCATACAGTGATAACATACATCTCCTAGGAAGTGTGAACTTTTTATTCAAAGTGTGGTCTTCTTAATTCATGTGATGTGTCTTCTTGGTGGTGACATTGGGTTTGATGTCCTTCAAGAGTGTGACCTTTCTTGGCATATTGCATTCCTCTTAGTGGTAATGCTATGGCTTGCATTCCCTAAGTTGTGAATCTTTTATCCTTGACTAGTCCTCTCTTGGTTACATTAAGCATAATGTTCCTTGAGGTGAGACCTTTCATGAATTAAGAAAAACCCCTTTGACTATCCTATCGTATTGTATTTAAAATCTGTCATGGCACCAAGCATAACACAACTTGCTTGCCAATGAAGCCTTTTTATTTTTAATGAGTGTCTAGCATAACACAACTTGCTAGCCTTGTGACCTTTTTTGTGTGGTGCCTTATCTAAGTTATCAAGAGGTATAACTTTTTGGTATGGTTGATCTATGGGAGTTTGTAGACCTAGCATGAATTTCTCATTAGCCACCTTTCTTGGGGCTCACCTAGTGGATAGTGGATTTCACTAGCTAGCCCATGCGAGTATATTTTCTTTGCATAGTGGGCAAAGGGTTTCCACTTGTGAACATTTTTTTTGGAAAAATAGCTAAGGCTTGATCCATACATATTAGACAAATAGTCAAGGATTGATCCACCCTTTTTGTCTTTTCTTTTTGCATTAATTTTTGCATTGCATTCTTGTGTATCTTGTCTTGCTGATGTATATCATACATATATGTGTGTTCCTTTGTGTTTATGTTGGTTTGTCATGGGATCTTGATCTTGGGGGCTTGCACAACATCATTGATCTTTGTCATCCTATCTCACTAATATTTGTACACTTGGACCTTTCTTGACTTATTTGTCTACTTTAGTGTGAGTTTGAGTGTAGGGGTCATCCTCTCACTAAAGTAGGGGCTAAATGTGGTGACAAAAAATGTACTCCTTTACATTTTCTTGCTTTGTTTTCCTCCCCTTAATTAATTGGACTTAATTAAGCCTTTAATTAACCCAATTATGCATTTAAAAGCCTAATTAGTCTCATTTTCCCAAAGGGAACCTATATCAAACAATTACAAACATTAATTAAATTACCTTGGAAATTGAGTGTCCCGGATTTAGGTCCTAGGACCCATTCACCCAAGGGAAAATGGGTCCTTAAGTTGAGGATCCTAATTTTTAATATGTTTTTGGTGGCATTTTTATTATTTGAATTCAAATTGCAATTTTTGGCCTTTGATGTTTAATTGTCGAGAAATTAGAAAATTACCTATAAATATAAGGTCTTTTTATCAATTCAAATATAACAAACTAGAGGTGAACTTCACAAGAGCAAAGATTAGTGTCAAGAGTAGATTTATCAATCTTCTACATCAACATTCAAGATCTCAAGCATCATGTCAGTGTTATTTGCATTCATGCATGTTTTTTGGAGCTAACATTGTGATGTAGGTTTCAAGCTTTCAAGCATGAAGGTCAACATCCAATCAATCCATTTCATGCAAGATCAAGATCTTAGAGAGATGTGTTAGACTTCAGTCCTCTTAGGATCTCCATTCAAGGGTTTTGTGAGTTGCAACATAGCATTGTTCATTCATCATTCCTTACATTTTATTGTTCTTTCATTTCAATTTTTAATTACCAAGCTAGGGTTTGACCAAGGAAAACCATTATCCACCAAAAACAAACAATTTTTATCTCTTGTGTATGTGTAGATCTTAAGTTGAAGAAGGATTGAAATTGAAGATCTCAAAAGTGCAAAATTACAAAAGTTGTCACAAAAAGTTGTCAAGGCCATGAAAAATCAGATCCCGAATTTATTTTTGAATATATAGCAGTGAAACTTGTGGGAAAAGGCATCTTAGATCTATCTCTAGAGGACCCCAAAAATTAAGAAAAAAATTTGTACAAGGACTCATTCGCCATTTATGGATGCTCAACAACTGCTTTTGGTGAGAGGTACATAGTGTCTTACCTTTTTCAAATCTGCTAAAAGTTTTTAATTTCTGTTAGAGTTATGCTTTAAATACATGATCCCAACCTTACATTGCATAATTGAGTTCATTTAATATTTTTATTTTATCTCCCAAAAGTATTGTTTAGGAAGATTTTACCTCGTCCTCTTTCATAAGGAGATTTGCAAGATCTCTAATAGGGTTGACTCACTTAAGGGTTGAAATTCAATCCTAATTTTGGGGATCTCATTTCCTAATGAAATTAATAGAAAGATAGGCCACATAAACCATTTCCCATTAATTTTGGTTACACCCTATTTTCCTTTGTCTAATTTTGGTGAACCTATTTTTCTATGTTTCAGGGTCATACTTTGGTTGATCAACTAGGCTAACATCATCCTCATCACAAGAGAAGAGATTTTGAGTTTGACTAAGGAGAATATTAAGGTAAGATGAAGGAATTGTTAAGAAATTTGGGCTAGGATGGATAAGATGGTTAATTTAGTGGATAAAGGTAGGATTCTAAACCCTAGAAAGAGGTAAAGGCAATCCATCAATTTTTTTTTTGGTTTTTTAGTTTACAAAAAAAAAGGATTTTGTGTTTTTTTTGGTTTTTTGGTTTTGAAGTTTACACTAAAAAGAAGATAGAAGATTAAAAAATCTAAGCCTGAAAAGGATGAGGTCCCCATTTAGTTTCAAGTGGGGAGGTTTAATCTAATAATAACAAACACAAAGAATACACCAACAATCTTAAAATTAATCAAGTGGGAGTGACTCTTAATGTGGGCTCATAAGCCAAAAGCTAATATGCTTACTTATGAATGGATAGTTAGAGATCAATTCCCCATAGAAAAGTGCAAGATCACATAACAATGCCCAAATTAATCAAAAGTGGGAGTGACTCTTAATGTGGGCTCATAAGCCAAAGGCTAATATGCTTACTTATGAATGGATAGTTAGGGATCAATTCCCCATAGAAAAGTGAAAGATCCCTTATCAAAGATTGCTAATTTTTTTACCTTGATTAGATCTATCTCATCACATGGAGGTACATCATGAGTAAATTTAGGGTATGATCCACATCCCTTGCACCACACTAGAAGATGGCCAAAAGCTCATATCTAAGCTATACAAGAATTCTAGGGGAAACCTCAATATACCACAAGGGCACATGAGGCCTAATCTATGAATTTGAAAGTGCAACAATGTCAAACAGTTGAGAGAAGAGGGTAACCCACCCTTCTTCTTCACTTCCCCAAGGTATAAAGTTCTTAGGGTCTTAGCCCAAATGACAAAGCTACAACTTCCAAGAGTCGTGTCTTTTGATTCACCCCTCACTAATTATACTCTACCAGAACACTAGAGTTGAGGTCATCCTCTAGGGTGATGAAATCCCTAGATATACCTCCTAAAAATGAAAAAAGAAGTGGTGTTTCCAATTCTCAAGGTTACACAAGCGTGAGAGAGAAGAGCATATGCACACTCTTTTGAGATTAAAAGATAATTATTCTTTGATTAACCAAATCAAAAGGTGATGTTCATTTTAATCCATCATAGAAATTATTTGAAAAGACACATAAAAAACACACAAAGAAAGAAAAATGTCTATAAAGTTGTCTTCTTACAACTGTCTTGTAAAACAAATATGTCAAAATTTTCATTATTTTTCTCTTTGGCTTGTGGAGAAGATTGTTTATGCATTTTGTTCTTTGACAATGAAAAGGAGTTACATTCAATGATTAATTAAAAAAGTAAAAGATAGTTTCAAACTGAAAAATTAACTGCACCATTAGTCTTTTTTGTGAAATTTTAATATTTAAAAAAAAAATCACCAAAAAAGGATATTGCATGCAAAAGATATGCTCATTTGAAGAATTAAAAGAAAGCATTTACTTCAAAATTATTTTATCTAATTTTTGGTGTCAAATTTAAAGGAATATCCTAATCCATAACATTTGACACAAAACTAGCTTTCCAACGCCTTTAAAATTTTGAAAATTTGATAGATTTAGCAAAAGTTATTAGCATTTTACTAAAGGCTAGTATTTTTAAAAATTGCAAAGGGGAAGAGCAAATAGTTTGGTCAAGTGATTAAACTAGTGTCAATTAATTTTTTAACCAACAAATAGCATAAGATTAATTATTAAAAAAATTAAGATGTGCAACAACGAATTCACAATCCAAAAAGTACAAATCCATACAAATGTATGGATTATAAAAGTTCTCAAAAAATAAGTTTTTTAAGTTTAAAATATTATCTTGCACCAAAATATGGACTTATATATGAAAATTTATTTCTCAATCCTTCTCGACAAACTGTGATGCTTGTTATGTCTTAGAAGACATAAAAACTTGATTTTTGAAATCTTTTGAAAGAACCTACAACCTATGAGACAAAAAACAAAACACTCACAAACAACAAATGTTAAAGGTTAGTGTGTTCATGTCGTGTTCACCAAAATGTATACAATGAAATGAGAAAATAGGAAATAAAAAGACTTGAAAGTCATAATTTAATCTAAATCTAAATCTAATTCCTATTTATTGATCCCAATGCAAACCTAAAAAATCGATGTCAAGATTTATTCACCTTGAATGTATCTGGATGTGACTTAGCAACATAACACTTTGATTGATGATTGATTTCAATTACCGATAGATTTCAACAAAGTTGATTGCATAAAATGTGAGATATGAAATGATGAAAGAATACTCTTATTTATAGATTTTTTGAGGAAAAAACAATTAGGAGATGCAGATAAGAATGAAAATCTTCAGTTAACTGAATTGACTATAGAGTCAACTCATTTGAAAAAAGAAAAATTTCCATTTCAAATTGATGAGAAGATAATACTACATTTTTTTAATTCAATTGATGGATAATTGTGAGCAATAATTTTTCATTTGAAGATTGAATCAACAAATGGATGAAGTTTAAGTTTCTAAATAGAGACTGAGTTGACTGCAGAATGAAGATTACATTTCTAAATGAAGACTAAGTGAACTATAATTAGCTCGCATTTAATTAAGTAATAAAATATTATATAATTAAATGGATATATATTTTTAGTTTGCAGGAATCCAGTAGCCCCCCTATAAACTACAATGCACCTAGAAATTTTTTTTCTAGGTAGAGATTGAGTTGACTGATGAATGAATATTACATTTCTAAACGAAGACTAAGTTAACTATCAGTGATAATAGAGTTGATTGAAGAGAAAAAAAAGAGTTAATTGATGAGTAAAAATTAAAATTATTTGAAAATGGATAATTAGCTCACATTTAATTAAACAATAAAATATTATTTAATTAAATGGATTTTTTTTTTCGATTGCAAGAATCGAGTAGCCCCCTATAAACTGCAGTGCACTTGGTAAACTTTTTTCACATGACTGGTGACGTTGGTGTGAAACGCTCTCCGGTACCACGGGGAGAGGGGGAGACTAGACCTCGTAACCTCTTGCTTGCAACAAGATGCTTTATCCAATCGAGCTAGGCCCCTTGACCCAATTAAATGGATAATTTGATTAAATGAGAAATAATAATTATTTAATAAATGATAACATGTGATATGGTAAATGATTATTAATAGACAATTAATTTGATGATTAATAAATGCTATAGTAAGTGTGATATGAAAATAGGTAAATTATTTTAGGTGTTTTGTAACATCCCCGTTGTTCTACTCAAAAGAATTACCAATGTTTAACCACAAGTGAATAATTCGCGATGCCATCACATAGCAATACATTTTTTCTTCTATTTCAAAGATAATATGCACATCTAAAATAACACATATTTCAAACTTTCCATTTGCATTATAATTGAATGTACAATATTTCCAATACATTTAAAATCTCAAGATAGCATTTCTTGCATTACAACTTCCATAGTCATGAATATAAGAAAACATACATAGCTCCTTGAGCTTCATTAGCACATAGTAACAAATGGTCCAGGAAATCCCTTGCAAATCTCGTCTGCTAATTGATGAGGAGAAGCATCACTCAAGTGCTTTTCTGCCAACCATGGACTCAAATGTCATCCCCCGCACATCTGCCGCATATGGCAAGATGGCCCTACCCTTCGATGAAGAGATTGGTTGGTAAAACCCCATAACAAATAGCCTTCTTGAGCTTAGTGTTATGCCCTACAATTCTAGAATCTAATCATATGGTAGCTACAACTACAAGTATGAAAATCCTGAACCATAAATTGTCTAAAACTAGACACAATGAACTGACAGTGTAAACAGTGGCTACTTACATTACTTTGGCCAAAGTTTCATATAAAAAGTCATCCATTCACCCACTTTCCTAGCTTGATTTGTTTAATGACCATTCATATACTATGCTTAGGAAATTCCCTCCATTGGAAAATCATTAACCCTAGGAACAACCTATCTCTTTATAACAGCTATGCATAGGCAATTCCCTCCATTGGGTCATCGTTAACCCCAAGAGCAACCCATGTTTACAACATTTCTACTAAGTAAATTCAAGTAACTCTTACTTATCGAGTAACCAAACAAAATAACATAGCGTCACATCATTGAGTGACTCTAGTACCAAAAGTACAATTACCAACTATAAAAGTCTTTAATCAATTGTTTATCTCAACATTAAATGACTCCCTTCAAGAGTATCAATAAATAACCTCAAACTGGAAGTATAACCTTCAACAAGGAATGACTTTACTCAAAGTATAATAAATCAATAAATGACCTCAATCAAAAGAATAATTATATCAATAAATGACTCATTCCAAAAGTATAGTCTCAACAATAAAAGACTCTAAGTGAGGGTGAATTCACATCAATAAAAGACTATCCAAATTTAGTGGATTTTTATCAATAAAAAGACTTAATGTCAAGAGTGTAAAACAACTAGTCAAGTAACAATCCAGCTAAATAGAGTATTCCCACCTATGGCTCCAATCAATAATAATTCACAAATTCAAGTGAACAACTTAATCACATAGGTAATCTCCTCCTTAGTTTACCCCAATCCCGGGATAAAATCAATCAACCATCATACCGTTCATGTAGGTTATTCTCAACCTAGGGTTCCTATCAATAATCAAGTAAGCAACAACCAAGTGATCATTCAAGAGTTAACTAACAATCTGGTTTGCATAAAATTACCACCTAACAATGACAACATGTCTCTTATGCCATCATTTTTGTTGTACTGCTACCCTCATTAACCACTAGGGTTTACCTAGCATAATATACTT